>DWMU01000084.1:0-13104 GCA_018246175.1 Papilio zelicaon
CCGGACGATCAAAACGTGAGTTAAGCCGTTTCTTAATTAATTAATTATGATGTCTCACGAAAGTTTAAACAATTTAAATTACAACAGCCATAAATCTGTCACCTATCATTTTAAAAAACAATAGGTGCAGTAGACAAGATTGTCTTTTAGCACAGATAATAAAAAAACAGACTCATGACAATTTAACGAACGGTAAATTATACAAATTATAATGCATTAAAACGCAACCACTGCTTTTCGCTAAACATAGTCCGGTGAATGTCGCTATTATAATAGATTCTTTGTTCATAATTTACTACCGTGTTTCCACTATCAAACAACATGTATAAAAACTATCACCCCGCAACAACAATATTTGTGGTGTGCACGAATTGGCCGGGTCGACCGGTGCAATACCACGACCAAACAGAAGACTGGCGTCGAGTGGAAGCAATTCCGCGTTTCGTCTGATGAGTGTGGTACCGGAGGCCTAATTTTAGTCCTCTTTCCCTTCCCATCCTTATCTTAATAGGAAAGCATGGGAAGGGGAAGTAGATTTGGCGGAAGAGGGGACGCATAGGAAAGAGAAATATCCTCTTTCTGTGCATCCCCTTCTCTAATTAAAGGTAGGCAACGCATCTGCATTTGCGGATGTCTATGGGCAACGGTCACCTCGCTTTTGCGGCGAAAATGAACTAAACTAATCTAAACCAAGAAATATCACGTTAGTATCAATAATTCTTCTTCATTTCTTTTACTCTTTTTCCCACAAATTCATTAATCTAATAAATTGAAAAGTTCAAAAGTAATTCAAAGTTCTATATAAATTAAAAAAACTTAAATAAATGCTTCACAGTGATGTTTTCACATAGCCTATTAAAACAAAATCTTACACAGATAAGTTGTAAGGCAAGAAAAATACCATTTCCTAAAAGTGCATACAAAACACACCTAAACGAGAACAAATAGAACCTCGCATACTTTAAACATGCAAATGATATAAACAAAACTACTTTAAAGATACCAAGAAAACAAACTAATTTAAACTTAAACAGGAAGTAGGAAAGTTCATAATCGATTGCAAACAACATTGCCTTAAACAAACAAACCGATACATCGAAACTATTGACCATAGCCCACACACACACACACATGAAAACTGAACTGTTGTGAAAACAAATCAAACGCAAACACAAGCGGTAATAGAAACGGCATGATTTAAGACCACTGGTATTAAATCCTTGATGGAAATAATTAAATCTGTTATTTTTGCCTTCTAGACAAGAGTATGCTAGGACAGCAACAAGCTGATAACAGTAATAGAAGACTCTTTGGGTTAAAGCCGTGAGTTGTGTCATCTAACTTTTTAAGGAATAGAATTTTTCATTCCTTTACTTCACAATTAATGCAAACTTCAAATAATGACAGAAAGAATAATTGTCCAACATTGCAAATAAATTCTATGATTTACTGGTATATTGCGATCTACTAAAAGTAGTTTATGGTGAAAAAGTGCATAATAAATGACAACCCTATTAAATCTATAACCACGAACGACTTGGATATTTTCAGATAAATGTTTCACACTTTGTTTAATGTATCAATTAACTAATACAACTCGCAAATCGACAATAATCACGTATTACCGTCCGGTTGTAATCGTTAAATATACTACATAACAAAACATCGCGAAATACATAGTAATAGTGCAATTTGTACTTCACACTAAATGTATAGATATAACCCAACCAAGTTAATACACACATCATCCCGCAACAATATTTGTGGTGTGCACGAATTGGCCGGGTCGACCGGTGCAATACCACGACCACACAGAAGACAGGCGTCAAGTGGAAGCATTTCCGCGTTTCGTCTGATGAGTGGTACCGGAGGCCAAATTTTAGTACTTTCCCTTCCCATCCTTTTCTTAATAGGAAAGGATGGGAAGGGGAAGTGGATTTGGCGGAAGAGGGGACGCATAGGAAAGAGAAATATCCTCTTTCTGTGAATCCCCTTCTCCGTTAATTAAAGGTAGGAAACGCATCTGCATTTGCGGATGTCTATGAGCAGCGGTCGCCTCGCTATTGCGTTGAAAAAGGTGGCCGTTTGCTCGTTTGCCACCTTATGATATTAAAAAAAACAATGTAACATACAACTATTAAAAACCTCCATCTCACTGACATTTTGCAACAAAGCCGATAGTAAAGGCCGGTAGCGACATAAAGGCGTCTCTACACACGTCCGACTCAATGTTGACAGATAACACAGTCTCATCTCGCATTTCATTCCGCCACAATACTAGGAAAGCGTCTACATATTGCGGTTGTATGCTTCCTTGTGTATCCAGTTTCTATGCCGCTGCTGGGATATTGAAGATTGAAGTATTGATTGTCACTAACTTAACTAATCTGTCAGTCTATGCTGACAAGCTGAACCTCTGAATGGCAACCTCATGGTACATTACTTGACTATGGGTACGTTGTTCCATTAATTTGCTACAATTGAAAAGGGATGAGCACCTTCTACAAATTAAAAACATTACACACACTTATATATAATACTAGCTGTCGTCAGCGACTCCGTCCGCGCGGAATTAAAAAAAAATGTGTTCTTCCAGATTATGTTCTACATCTGTGCAAATTTAATTACGTTAAGCCGTTATGCCTTCTAAGATACCTTCTCACAGCCATCCATCCACACATTCACATTTATAATATTAGTAAGATGCATGAGTTTATAAACTACTGGTGAAATTTTAATGAATCTTTGGCATGATCAGTTTTAAAACTGTAAAAAAAAATAGATTATTTCTCCTAATTAATAAAACTTTTTCATCCATCCATTTAAAAAAAGCAAAGTATAGTTTAAATAACTTAAAAACATCTTTAAACTATACAAGAAAAATGACGATTCCAATTTATAAAACAATAGCCACTATAATCCAATTCACAAACAAGCATCATTCAAAAGCAAGTGCACTTGAAAAACAAGTTAGTTACTCGATGTGAACGAGGCATCGAGCGGGTGTTGGTTTCCATTGTACGTTTAACTCAACGTATCCAAGGTCCCTCTTGTATACAATTCAGATAACAGCGGAAGACCGTTGAAGGCTATTACCGAGAAAACTATCATGTGTTTTGAATAGGGTTTCGGTGACAGTATTCTTACTACTCTATATCATTAAATGGTAGATCTTTTCAATGAGTTATGAAAAAAATATCAAAGCCATAATATATATATTTAGATCCAATGTTATCTACGATGTACAAATAAACTACATCAAAGATAGAAAAAAATATTATCTTAAGACTAAATAACTTTGCGTCAAAACAACTGTAAAACTTGTGAACATAGTTGTTATTGTAAATCAAACCTTTTCTATGCAAAGAACTGAATAACGATGGATTAAATTCCAACAAGTTGTAAAATCGAGAAACAAATATTATAAAACATAAAAAAAAATATTTCAATCCAAATACACTGTTATCTTACTAAAAGCTGAAATAGCTGAAATTGAAAATCAAAAAAGAACCAAATACTAAAGACATATAAAAATTAACTTAATATATTCATTATTAATTCAAAAGGCGTAAACACAAACACCGGCTGTAATAAAAAATAAACAGCAACATCTAACGGGGCAATTTCGCTCGAAGAATGCAATCCGCCAGAAGGCATAAACTGACGCTAGACTAGTACTATTGCTAGTTTCACACGACGACAGTCGAGCAGAGATAGTGCAGTACTGCTGTCATTTGTACGTACACTTTCTATTAAAGCATTACTGTTCTACCTCGACGTAGTATTCAAACAATAGCTGTACTGCATTGTGTACTGCTCTACCACACGGTTATGCCCTACTGTGAAGCAAGCATATCATATATTCTAGACAAGTCATTACAGCGAACAAACCCTAGACTAGATGCACTTTGATCTTAATTCAAAATAAATTGAAGAGAGAAGGAATTAAAAGGGGATACAACGAACTTAACGTTCTCTCGAGGAAAACAAACAATGAAAAGAGTACTCAAAGTAGATTGAATCATAGAGTAACATGTAACAGACGCTATGAATTAAATAATACTTCAAATACTCTATTTTATTCCTATTTCATCAAAGTAATGTAATATTTTACATTTACAACCAATTATCAGTTGTATCAAAAGTGCAGAATGTCTATAAATTTTTCACATATCTTCATAAACTCCATATAAAAGAGCAACAGCGGTATAAAGAAGGTTTTTATTTTCTAACAAAAAAATTGAAACAATTTACATCATATTCCCAATGCTTGACAACGATCTGCTTAAACTTTTACAACGTACGAAATTAAAAAAAAAAATATCGTATTAGTGATGTTCAATATCACAAGTACGTAAGCTTTAATGTGACAATAATAAATAAATCAACACAACAATCGATATCTAGACAGGGGCCAGTCAATATGAGTCAATGCGATTTATAAATACCGTCACGTAACTGACCCGACTGACTCATTGTATCACAGACTCGCGCTAAACGACAATGACAAAATAATTTAGTACGAGAAAGTGTGTTCTATTTAGAACCTTACCCGTAGGTTTCCATTGCCAAAACACTTGTATAAAAGATATTATGAACCCTCTTAAAGATTAAAAATCTGTATATAAAACAATAGATTATTTAAAAAAAATCACATCAAAAAGTTCATTTTAATCCCTTTACGATATACCCACTGTCGGTAAAGCCACCACTTTACCGCATCCTGTAACAAGGCTCTTAACGTTGTGGACAATTCATGAGCCAATTGACACAGCTTCGTTAAGCTTCTTTTACATTACATGTTGTACAACATCGACTATCGCATTTTTTTTATACAATATTTAAATCAAAGTTACGTAGACGTCAAAAGTGTTTTAACTGCTGCAATGTACACATAGTTTTGATTTAAAAATCTAAGCGACTGTTATGTGCTATAGAATAATTCTTGCGTACGTCGTCGTCTTTTATAAAATTACTATCACTTGCCATTAAATAAATTGGCCGTGCAAAGTTACGCACCGTTGGCTTCCAATGTGAAAGGGCCTTAAACCTTTGCACCTGCCTCCGCAGTACTTAAGGCTGTGCATGTTAATTTATACTACAACACTGCGAGGAAATTTAAATCAATATATCCTTTTCCTAAACCAATAATTTGAATTTACAGTCAGACTTTGCCACAGCTATCAAACTGTAAAATCATAGAGTAGACGCCCAATACCCTATTCTATAAATAGATATGACAGAATCAATTTAAGATTCATTACCTAATAGATGAGTCTTACATGTACCTAAGCTATGCGTCATGCAAATGTTAATTTGAGAGAAAATAGTGCCGAAGACAGTGCCAAGCTGCTATATTTAAAAAGTTTGTGCTTATTTTTAGACTCAGACGCTAAAATAAAACTAATGAGGTGAATTGAGGAAAAACGTTACAAATACAAAGACTTGAAGAAACTAAAAACACTGTTTTTTTACTATGGTTTGAACGGAAATAGATTAAAAAAGACAAAAATAGTAAAACAACCAACCATATGATCATAGACATATAAAATACCAGGAGAACATAATATGCTATTAATGCTATTAACTTGGACTACGTCCAATCAGAGACATTGATATCATTCTCAATGTCCTTTTGTTCCATTCCCTGCATCATAATTCGATTTGCTTGAAAATTTCTTGTATTTGGAATGTTCGAGAGGAAGTAATAATTTAAACGTTTCGTAAACAAACACACTTTTACATACAATAGCGGGTATACATATTATTAAAAATGCTAAGAAGAACAGTTAACAATAATTTGTCAATAACAACCTAAAAAACCAGGTTCACATAAAGTGAAGTGAATTGAAAATATTCATAAATTAGAAGTTGCTTATTCCTTAAATTACTTCCTGAAATGCCTATAATTTAATTCATAACAGGAATTTTGTCATCTACTTTTACTTTATTTTTAACATACGAAGATATTGGTAGTTTAATTAAACAAATTAACTATGACTTGAACCGGACTCTATGTTATGTTCTACATCGTAAAGCAAAGTACCAGGATCGCAGTACCAATTAGGAGGTTTGGCGAACTGCCAACAATTTAACGGCCGGTACAATATCGCACACAAGTTACGTCATTTTACGCGCGTCTCGTCCTATTCATTATCGTTTATACCCGTTATAGTAACATTATTATGCTTCCTACTAGACAAGGAAACTGTATTTTATACGACAGTCATAATAGAACATAAATTTCAGTTTAATATGAAGCTGAATCGTGTCATTTCGACGTTTAAAAATGACAGGGATAACAAAACACTTTTCTACTTCGTATAAGTTATGCTAACCTAGTACCGAAACAAATAGTGAATACAAGGTACAAAGTATTACGATAAAATAGACCACTTACAAAAACAATCTTTTAAAACAAACAGATGCAGTCACTTTATCTTGTACTATATCACCACTAAGGGTGTTCCTTAGTGACCTGATTTTAAAAGTCTTTTATCAAACACTAACATCCCAACAGACACCTCATTCGAGTAACCTTTACCACCGCCAGTTTGTCTGCACCACTTACTCAATCATTCAATCAGCACCACTCGACACTGTAGTGGATAAATGGTTAAACGTTATTCAATTCATTCGCACATCAAAACGTGCCTTATTTATTTATTGAGACAGACTTTCTTTTATTTTTATAACTTAAATATTTATTAACAAGAAAAACATGTCAAGGCAAGATAAGAAACATCTTTTAAAAGTCCGTACTACGTACCGTAAAAGCTTCACACATTACCCATCAAATTAATCAAAATTTGACAAGCTAAAGTTGTAAAGTAACTTATATGTTGAAAAATCTCATTCCAAATCCTAAGGTCCTTCGTACACAAGGCAACAAAGGTCTAATCGACGACTAAATATCGACGGGTTTCGAAAGATGTACATAGCCTTGTGTACGAAGGACCTAAGTCACCAATTAATGGCACTTGGTTGACCTATTAATAAAGATTAAAAATTTACAATAAAATATAATTTAGGGCGGTCCATTGTATTAAGTACACCTTTATCCAAGTCGCACAGATGTTAAACAGAGCGTTAACAATCACAACCATTGTCAATGGATATCGTACTGTCAATAGATTCGTGATAAACTCGACACAAACAATTGCCAGTCATCAACAACGAACGGTAACAACCGAGCAAAGATTGATTTAGTTTACAAAGATAAAAAAATCGAAATGCGCGTTCATTCTGTCGAAAATTATTTGCGTAAATATAATTTTATGTACTGGGACAGGGATGACAAACCTGGCATACAGTATTTTGGACACGTCACTGGATAACAAAACTAATTTTGTACTACAAAATAAATATATGATGTTAATATAAAGAGCAAAGCAAATGATCACTACGCCATAGAATATTTCCAATAATCGCAAAGTAAAAATAATTTGAAATCATTTCTTAATAAAAATGGCACATTTTTAGGTAAAGGTTCGCCACTCCTGAACAGAGACATTCAAATTCGTCATGAGCCTCAGGCAGTCAGTACGTTAAGGCTAAACTAGCTTTATCATCAGCTTGTATAGTCATATTTAGCCATGAAGAGACTTTAGTCAACCACGATAACCCAATTTTCTTTTACTGACCCTACTTATTTTCCGAGCTCTGTGAACTATACACTTTTGATTTTGTCACATCTGCAGAAGTGACACCAAAAATCACGTAGCCGTCATTACGTCTGCATTAAGATGTTTTTTCACTAGCACGCTTCATTTGCGACCTTAGTCGAGGTCGGTACGATTTCCTTGTGGTCATTTTCACTACTTCCAAGATTTATAGAGTGTAACAAAACAAACTCACAAGCCTTGTTTCATTGATCATTGAATATATTACCTAAAATCCGAGTACTTTTATCAATAAACCTTAATCAAACATATATCTTTAAATTGATGCATTGGAAAACCAGACAAGTGACGTAAATTCCATCGCCGCAACGGCCTTGGTCGCCCACGCCTCAAGATATGCGACTTTCAATAAACCAAAATACAGAAACAAACGCTATTGTTAAACTTAACGCCTAATTATTTGTATTAAACAAAAATGTTTACAAATAGAAACATTCACGAATTCAAACAAGGAAATATTATCTCATAATTTCAATTAAAATTCGATAAGTCAATTAACTCTAGAAAAAATCGTTGCTTACATACATAGATCTAGTCTTAGATCTCTAGTTTAAATTAGATAGATCTTTAATTCACTATGTAAGGTTTTGTCATAGACAGTACAGTCGTTGAGATCGCAAAAGCCTTTGACTGGGAATGTGGAAATTTCAATAATCCAAAGTTTCACTGAGGACCCGACCTCTTTACAAAGAGGCTACATTATTGAAAACCATGTGTTGACGCAAATATATATATTGTTAATATATTTTTTTTAGTAATCTATCCGAATTTATATTAGTAAATAGACGTCGCCCGCGACTTTGTCCGCGTAGAGTTAAAAAAAAAACTTAAAAAGTGGCCTATGTGGCCTTCCAAACTATGTTCTACATCTGTGCCAAACTTCTTAAAGATCTATTAAGCCGTTACGGAGATACCTTCTAACAAACATCCATCTATCCATCCATCTAAACATTCTCATTTATAATATTAGTAAGATGGTAGTTAGTATCTTGGCGGCTAATTTTGAGTCGCAGAGCTCTGCCCGGATACCTTTACGTCCCGATACACCTAAAACTTGTGTTTTACGCAACAACTCGTAAAATATTTCGAGTCGCCAAGATATTTGAAAAATACTATACCAATGATAAAAAAGTGAACTCTCTATTATGTGTTCAAGCAAGTTTTAAAACCAATTCATTTAAGAACAAAACAGTGAAAAGAATTTTATCAGTAGGTCATACTTTTGAACGTGCATTTAACAATTACAATTACCATTAAGATAAAGGTACATTTTACATTCCACAATAACAATTACATGACAAAAAGGCCATACATTCCTTTACAACATAAGCACAGCCACTTTATTTTATAATTTTAAAATTATAAACGAAGTTTTTCATTCAATGCTATCCTGGTACATGGGCTTAGGGTATTAAAAGATGCAAATTTTATGTCGGCTCGACGTTAGCTGTAAGCTCTATTCTACGCAGGTGAATACCACGTGACCATACTGGTGCATCCATTTGCGTACTGCCGATAACTAAATTATGTTCTGTGTCTCGTGCTACTTATAGACCGACAAAGTTATCTAACCCGTTAGGCAAAAATCAAACTCAATTAAGTTACTAAGCCTTTGATCTTTTCACTAACCTATGTCCTTCTGGTCAAATATATCATGTTATACAAAAGTATACTTAATAATATTATAAATGCGAAAGATTTGGATGGTTGAATGGATGTTTACTATCTCAAAAACACCTAAATGGCTGTCCATGAAATTTGGCTCTGATATAGACCATATTTTGGAAGAACGCACAGGCTACTTACTAAGTTTTTTCAATCTATTGCGCAGACGAAGTCGAGAAACTACTCCGTCTATAAAATGCTCTCAGTCAAAGTCACGTGTTTAGAGATCATTTCGGACGGGAGATGGCAGGCGGTTCGCATCTCGCGGTTTGTGGGGAGAACTCCGGATGCGGTACTTGCTTTGCTAAATTTGAATTTATGCGTCCGGTCTCAGAGCCGTGCCGTTCACATAACAAACGCCAAAGTGAACAATCGACTAAATATCTGTTAACGACACGTTGAAGACAAGAGCACAAGTGAAAATTGGGCTTAACTCAAACGTCACTTGAAATTATGAATTTTGGCTACACCATTTAAAAATAACTACCATTACTTTATGTTTACAATAATTTTCCGTATTCAATTATCTCCTTGAAAGTATTAATTTTACAGCGAAAAAAAAAAGTATAAAACATAATAATCTAAAAATACGTAAATCATAAATAAATATAACATCGGTTCTGTAATTTCACAGTCTGCTGAATTTCAAGAGAGAATTACCTTTATTCGCAAAGTATTGGTTTGACTAGATTAAATAGAAAATCTTAGACGAACAATATCTAAATCCTGCCAAATGTAAGAATAAACTAGTACCATTCAAATATCTAAATTTATTCAAACAAATTTCAATTTAGAAGCAAATTAATAGTTAATTTAAAATATTCAACTTTAAGTCACAAAGAAACTGGCACCAATACATATTTAAATATTAACGAAATTAAAAAAAAACACAGTTTCATCAGTCGGGCATAATAGTATTTTTAAGTTCTATAATAGAATTTTTTTTTTGTTTATTTAATTTCTACTTTATCTATTTCAAAAGTACTTGCATATATTTGTGCAGACGATTTTAATGCTCAAACAATTAAAATGTCTATGAACTCTAGACAGTTTATAAAATTACAATATTCCACTTCTAAGAAAAGTTGAAAAACCATCAGTCGACGTGCTTCAATTTAGATTTACTTTAGATGTCTCGTCATGTTATGACAAATACAGGCCGATATCAATCCATTGTATTATTTCGGCATACCGCCAATTCTGGTGCAAGTCTAGCCAAATTAATATCTGCAGTCTGCTATAGTACCTACCTTATATTTCGTCTACAAAAACTCTACGGTTAAAATAAACCTGCAATGTAATTGATAAAAAAAAAAAACTTTTGTATTTCTCGAAATTATTAATATTTCTTTTTTGAAATGTGAAGCATTTTTCGATATGTTTTCACCCGCGGAGACCAATAGAGATCAGTCTGGTAATTTGATTTTTTTAAATTAATCAATACTAGTTTTATATCTTCTACAATAAACATAAAACAGAATTGACTATCACTACTTACTAATTTATTAATTAATAATTATACTATTTAGTGTTTCAACTACATCGAAGCTAGTCATTAACTCGCAGCAAACACAATCCCGGTTAAAAGCAAATTGCTCTAATCAAAGGATAGAGCGCATTTAATTGCAAGTTCCAAGGATCCGCTGTTCCCTCAGCAACGGCTTCAAACTACCAGACTGTTATAATGTTAAATAAATCCTTGCCGATCCGGAATAAACTACCAAGTTTGCCAAACGTGGGGATGATGCCTGTTTATATTAGATGTTTGTACTTAGTGTTCGGCACGTGTTTGGTAATTGTGGCTGTGTATAGAAAACACCAACCGTGAGGAGCCGATTTTAGAGACAACAAACATGACGTTAAGTACTATATATCACACTACTACAAAAATGAATTCAAGTGCAATTATTTAGGTTTCTTAAACTTCATTTGAAACAAACGGATAAATCGCATATAAACTTGATACTTAAACAATTGGTAAAACCCAGGTTATTACAAAATCTAATAAGTAGCGTTAGTCCGGGAGAAAATACAATTCCATATGTATTCGATATCAGCACCCAAAGGTAGATTTAAATAAATGAATCCTTTATGAGTAAACAGGACTATCCAGACGGGAAACCTTAATAATCTTACTAATAAATGCGAATGTTTAGTTTAGATGGATGGATGTTTGTTTGAAAGTATATCCGTAACCGCTCAACGGATCTTGATGAAATTTGGCACAAATGTAGAACATAGTCTGAAAGAACACGTAGGCTACTCATTTTTTATATCCGTGCAGACGGAGTCGCGAGAGATAGCTAGTAAATTAATATACTTTAATGCGTTACAAATAAGTATGTGGGCGTCATTAATCTCGATCGATTAAAAATATTTGAAAATTATTCAACAAAAAAATATTTATATGAATACTATCTGTCGCCATCCGCGCGAAATTGACAGAAAACTTAATTAGTAGCCGATGTGTTCTTCCAGACTATGTTGTACATCTACGCTAAATTTCCGTCAGGTATTCATAACCGTTCTGGAGATACCTTGAAACAAACATCCGTTCATTTAAACATTCGCATTTATAATATTAGTAAGATGTTTTATTAAATATCTGTTAGACAAACGATTTCAAAGTCTTTCTTATTTAATATTTGTGATGTAACAAAATCGCGCGGAATCGTGCACATTTTCATTAAAAACTATACTAGTATATAATCGGAATCACGAAAACCTGAAAAGGTCACCAAAAACGAAATACCACACTTTACACTAACAGCACATATGTTTCACTTACAAGAGAAGAGTTAAAGTAATATTTTACAGGATCATAACATTTTAATACACGAAAGCGACATTTTAACAGCCCTCCGAAATACATCATAACTCTTAACATACGACTGTACTTTAACGTGTAAACGTTTTATTTCCAGAGGTGCATTAGGAAAATTAAAAAAAAAAGTATTCGGTAACTTCGCCGCAGAACATGGCCATGATTTTAAAAATTATGTGAGTACACCTTTTGATACCATGAAGGTTAGATAGAGAAAATTATTTTCTATACAAACTCTGACTAAACAAAACTTTTTTATATAAGTTAGCAAATAAACAGCAGGCTTTTCAATGTTGATTGATCCGATTTCTGTTTATTCTTTCATTGACTGTAGGTAATCTATGAATTGATCCAATACAATTCGTCATAATATTCTATGACGACACGAGAGTCCAACAATCAAATACACATTTTTCTTATAAACAAAGATGAATACAAAAGGAGGGAAATATGATGCTGACAACAACAGAAATCTTCCTGACAGGACATAATGGCTAATCTTTTGTCACGATTATGATGAAAAAAAAAGTGACGTGTATGAAAGCGTATGACTGTCCATCTTTATCATATTTTGTTTTACCATAGAATATACCCGTGAGTTTCCTCTTCCGCAACAGCTGTACACTTTTTTTTTTTTCAAAAGTATTAGAGTTCACTCCAGTCATCATCATTAGCTCACTATACGTCACCACTGAGGGGCTCGGAGCGTTAGAGGTGACTAGGCCATGAGTCAATCACGCTGGCCCAATGCGGGTTGGTCAACTTTACACATATCCTTAAATTTGTTCAGATATGTGCTGGTTGCTTGCAGGGTGGATATATTTACATATGTAAATCGAAAATCAAAAAACACATTATAGTCCAGTCATTTTAGTAAGTTCACCTCGGAATTCGAGATACCCAGCTGTAAGTCTGTAAATACTTGTATATTGA
>DWMU01000085.1:0-13071 GCA_018246175.1 Papilio zelicaon
ACATTGGACACACATCCCCTGAAGTGACTTGCGGGCGACGTCTGGACAGCGCGGGCCCCTCCCCACTGCCGCCCGGAAACGAAGACGAACTCGTCGCGGCTCTCGTCGCGCATCGGAACGCTGAAAGACTATATCTCACGCAGCGGGACAGGTAATGTTACAAGGTTCTCATCTAGTCAGTTCAGAATGCTATCTTACAAGATTTTCCGTATTAATATTGTTACATATGTACATAAAAACTAACAGATGTCAACAATAATCGCACAAATTCAAACAAAATATTTTTTTTTTTAGTGACGAAGAACCGGAAGCTGCAGAGGAATGTGCATCTGGATGTACAAGCAGCGCGGGTCCGTTCGAGCTGTGCAGGCAGTTCCTGGCGCAGAGCGGCGCACTTGCGCCCTCTCGCCGCGCTCACGTACAACTGCTGCGCCGCTCTGATAGGCTGCTGAGAGAACTGCGCAATCTAGACGCATTGAGGTAACTGTTAATTAAAACAGTTCATCTGATATTAATCAGTAGCAAAAATGAGGAAAGTAGAATAGAAACTAAAAATAAATAAATTTTGGGTTAATATTGAAACAACTTTTGATGTAAACTAATTATTTTAGGTGTCGTGAAACACATAAAGTGGCAGTAATATATGTCGGCAAGGGGCAGGAGACGCGCAATGAGATCCTGTCGAACCGCTGCGGCAGCCCCGCATATGAAGCATTCCTCGCGGCACTGGCCTGGGAGGTAAGTAGCATTAAGTACTGTGATATATACATATATCTATTTATATGGCCGTTTTGTGAAAATATACAATGAGGAAGCAACACTATCCATTATTTCAGTGCCTTCTAATGTAATGTTTTGAAATTTGATTTTAACACATTAGTTTACACAGTTGTGCCAGATTTAAGTTGTTGATTGACTTGTGAGGTGGAGCTGGAGTCGCACGTGGGGTTCGCGGGCGGGCTGCGCGGTGGAGGTGGGGGCGGAGTCTCCGCGCCCTACGTCGCCACACTTACGCTCGAGGCGCTCTTCCACGTCGCCACACGCATGCCGGCTGACACACCCGACGCCATACTCAACAAGGTACATTATAACACTATACATCTGTGTGTGTGTGTGTGTGTGTGTCAGTATAATTTGTGTAATGTATGATTAATTCAGACTCGTCACCTGGGCAATGACGAGGTGCATGTTGTGTGGAGCGAGCACTGGCGGCCATACAAACGAGACACGCTGCCCACGCAGTTCTGTGACGTGCTCATCACACTCTATCCGCTGCCCGGCGGCCTGCTGCGCTGCACCGTCAACAGGAAACCCGATGTAAGACTCCATACAACTACTACATACATTAGTTGGTAGTAGTGTTTCATTATGTACTTGCTATAATAAAAGCACTTTCCTTTTCGTCACTATTCGGTTTTAATACTAACTATTACAAACCAGGTGTCAGTGTTTGGTCCTTTGTGGGAGGAGTGCGTGGTGCGCGTGAGTTGCGGCGCGGCGCTGGTGCGGGGCGCGGCGTTCGCGGGCGGTCGGGCGGTGCGCGCCACCATGCCGCTCTACCAGCACGCGTGCTCGGAGCGCGCCCGCGGCCTCGACGCTCTTGTTGCTCATCACACGCAGCCCACCACCTTCGAGCACTTCGTACAGCGCGTGCGGGACCCCGTGCCCCCACCCCCGCCCGCACCGCCCAACATGGCGCCGCCACACGACCAGCCCGGTGAGTCGTGCCCGCAGATTACATAGTGCGTATGTAAGTAACCAGCACATTATATGTCACTTTTTTACATCCCAAAGACGAACATCAAGTTTAACAGGTTAATACTTGAAAAAATAAAACATATCTTCCACGAAATCAAATTTTACCGTTTATTTCAGAGCAAGGTAGCGGACGACTTGCGGCCGCGCTGCTCGACCACGGCGCTAGTTCATGGGGGAGCGGAACACCGCATACGGTGTCCCCGCGTCCCTCCAAGCGCCTCGGGCCCTTCAAGCGGCCGCAGCCCGCACCCAGCGGCCCTCAGACAGCACCACCAGAAGCACCAACGTCGCGCAGACCACGGTGAATGTATACATAATATAACTCGAATAATGTAATTATCCCAATCCCTAGCCGAATAAATGAAACTAAAGTACGGCCAACTAGCAGCGTTACGACAGGTCATACACCTAAAAAACATCAGTGGATTTGACAATATGTTACCCATCTCTTTCCATCTTGTGAATTTGTCATATCTCGTTCTCCCCGCAAAAAATTGACAATTTAAATACGATTTGGCAAACATTCGGGCAGACATTTTAGTAACAATAGTGATTTATTCCATCTCGAACCGCGCTTGTACGCAATGAGTATTTGTTTCTTGAACTTATATTTATCTTTATTTATATTCATTTCTATCATTATAATAATATTTATGAAACAAAGCATTAAAAATCTCAAAAAATCTCTCTCTTAAAAAAAGTTAAGCACCTCTGAATTTGCTAATGATTTTGTGTACATTTGGTATCTCTTCTTGTTGGCCGTATTTTATATCATGAAAGTCCTTATTCAACTTTAATTGATGAAAAATTATATTCCGTTTCATTTTACATTTTAACTCTCTTTGTTTCTGAAAGAATAATTAAACTATTATTCAACCAACATTCCTGTAAATGTGATTGCACTATCAAATTTAGTCAAGTAAATTAAAATGACGTTTCAGAAACCGGGTAACTTTAGTTTTGTTTGCCAAAAACTTTCTTTTAGGCTTCAAAATCAGTAAAAAAAAGTGGAAATCGAAATATTGGTATTAAAAGTTCAACATATCAGAATAAAGACACTGTAGCTGATTAATATGAGCAAAATAATATACGCGAATAATAGAATCTCTTTAAAGTAATAAATATAAGTCATATTTATTTTTTATTTATTTACGACTTCTACCATTGGTATGGTATTTTAGTAAATAACATATGACATTCAATAATATTAATATCTTAATTTTTGGCAACAAAAACGTAGAACTTTTTACGTCAAATCGAAGCGCGAACATAGTTTTTTTAGTCTAATTTTTGAATGTTTCCCGTTGGGCCGATCGGTCAAACAGACCTTAATTTACTAGCTGCGTATGTCTAGGAAGACATAAAGTATTTATAAATAGCATCTTATATAAGCGGAGGTTTTGAAAGTCAGGTTTAAGAACAAGTTTTGCGTCTACCCGCCTCACGTATAACATGACTAAAACACATTCGTCCAAGAAGAGATTTCTAGCACCTAATGATGAACTTAACATTGTTTGTACTTAATAATTTATTATTTAAGCTATTTAAATACATTTGCATTTAAATATTATCTAGGATATAAGTTTACTAATTAAGGCCTTGTTTTTTTTTAAATACAATATCTTTATAAAACTATTAAATACATTTTAAAATGTATATATTTCTCCTGGATATACAATGTAACTGTCAACTTTCCATAATAAATTCTTAAACGGTTTAAAAATAACGTATTCAAATTATCGTTCGATATATCGTTAATTTTACCCCTTGTCAAACTTAATAAAGCGGTAAAAAGAATTTTCTAGAACAGACTGAAGGAGCACAATATTGGAAATTTATTTTTAATTTCTCTTTGATTAAATTAAATGTGACTTCTTGAACTCATACTTCCAATTAAAAATAACCATTGATGAAAAAATTAAGGAAATTATATCAAATTATAAATAATGGAAGTTTCTGTTTATTGTATTGTTAAATGGTAACCATTTTTTTCATACTTAACTAGCTTTCGCCCGCGACTCCGTTCCCGCGGAATTTTTTAAAAAAAGGAAACGGGATAAAAAGTATCCTATGTCCGTATCCTGGTTTTCAGCCAAATCGGTTCAGCCGTTCTTGAGTTATAAATAGTGTAACTAACACGACTTTCTTTTATATATATAGAATAGATATAGATTATTGCTTCGTGAATTCCAAATGTTTTTAAACACAAAAATATTCGGAACTCGGTGCATAGTAATCGCAATTTCTTTTTTTTATATTTTCAAGCGTGTAGTTGAAGATCGAAAAAAAAATTAATAAAAAATAAACGAGGCTAAAAATATGACTTATAGAGTGGAATTGAATTAAAACGTAACCGTAATTCAGCTGACGAAACATTTACATGAAACATCTTAATGTATTGAGAGGTCACAACAATGTTTATGTGAATGTTTCAGCAGTGCGAACTCGCGGTGTAACACTTGATTACTAAAAATATGTATACCATTGCACTGATATTGTCTGTACATATGTAAAATAGTTGTAGAGCTTTAACTGTTTTAGATGTTTTACTGTATTATTATATTTATTTTTGTCATTTCTTGAGATTGTTCTGTTGATTATTATATGCAGTTTTATTGCTTTGTAAATGAAACAGTTCTTGTAATTTTTAGTCCTTTAAATATTTCGATGTACTAATGAGAGTATTAGCTTCTGCTGTTTTAATATAAATATTATCGGGTCTAATGAAAACAGACCTACTTTTTATAGCCTGCTACGGACCTAGAACATTACCTTTTTTTCATCCCATTTGAATTACTATTTTTTTTATGATTTTTCAAAATATAAAGGCCTAATTATAATAACAATGGTTTCGGGGTTAAAAAATGTTTAATTTGTATTTTAATAAATAAGATCTTTCATTGTCATGAAATTAGAATACAATTAGTCTGCACGCTCCAAGTTTGAATATCGTCGATACAAATAAAATATGGTGCTACAAAGATATGACACGGAGTAGATAGTCTGTGAGCTTAAATACTTTTTAATTTCATAACTAATCGTTGGTTTCTGAGACAAAAATCCCTGTATAAAGCTGTATATTGTTATCACTGTTCTATAAAAAATAATGGAAGTGATAACGATATGTTTTTACAGGGATTTTAGTCTCAGAAACCAATGATAACACGATTTTTAATTTCATTAAAATGTAATATACAATTTACGTAAAAACTAGTAGCAAAATTCCGCCATTAATTCATTTATATTATAAAGTTTTGTCAGATTTACATAAATAAGTAAAAAATTAACATTCCAAGGAAATATTATTTGAACAATGTAAAGGAATTATTGCTTTGACTTTCATATGGAATAATTTTAAATATCTTGCATTTACCTTTTCACGCAGTATGAAACATGATTCAAACATTCCCTGTCATTCAAAATTGTATTATTTTACAGTATATTCAAAACTTTTGTTTTTAAAATTATTATTTATTGGAAAAAATGTAATTATAATCAGTATTTTATAGGTGTTAAGACTGACAAGCTTATGTATTACTACAATCACTAAGTATTAAAATGATGTAATTTTTAATGTGGGATGGTATAAATATTTATTTCAGTTAATAAATTTTATATAATACCTTTTTTTGCCGTATTTTGTAAAAGGCTTAAAAGTTGTCACTTAACAATAAGTAATACAGATTAACCCACAGACATTTAAATAATGTAACCAAATTTTTTTATATGTAAAAAAAAAATAAAGTTTTCTTAAACTTTTTTCATCTTATTTAATCTATGTCTTTGGTAATTTATACATGGAGCCTTGAAGTACAAGTTGATGTGTTCTCACTTTGGTGTCTAAAAACTGTCTGAGCTCTTGAATACTGCACTCTGTACCCGGAGCTTGGGAGGCAAACATCTTCAACATCTGGTGTATGCGATCTAGTGGCAAAGAATCTAAATTGGTTAACATACCAACAATATAAGACCAAAACACTTGCAATTCTCCTTCTCTTTGATCATGAGCAGATGCCATTACACTCTCCGATTCCTCATCCTCACAAATCATTTCTTGAACCTGACTTGTGGCAACATTGGATCTATTTGCATCATTGCCATCCACCAACACATAATAATCTGCACTTTTCTCTGATATGAGACCCATCGACTGCCAATAAGTTATTTTCCTTCTCAGAATTGTAATTGGTACCTTCATTACTTGGTGCAATTCCTCTAAAGACCACTCTGGCTTATCTTGGAAATGCATAATTAAAGTTGCATTGAAAGGTGAAACAGTTAAATCTAGTTTCTTTTGCCCAATTTCTATTTCAATATTCACATTTCCCAAATGAGGTATCCAATTTAAGGTTCTGTTGCCTTTTAACGCTTCAAAACATTTTGTGTACCTTTCTAAAAGTTGCTTTATTACATCTGGCAACTCGAGACTTTCATCTTTAAATGGAGGCCAAAACTGTGCAGACAATATCATCCCATTGCACATGATATGAGAGTCACCAAAACTGTTATCTTGATGAATAAGTGCATTTATTCTCTTGGAGTCATAAACATCTTTTAACATAACTTCACAGAAATGTAGTTGTGATTCACCAAATCTTAATTTTAATAATTCTAAATATGTTATTTCTTTTTCGGTGTTGATTACTGTTTGACCCAATAATCTGTCAGCCAGTAATGTTCTATACTCATTGACAAATAACTCCTTACTACCATAAACATTTACAAGCATGGATATAATATCACTTGCTTTTCTATCACTAGAGTTTGCTTTAGGATCGGCATCCACTGGATCAGGGTTCCATTCATCCCACAAATCTTCTTTTTCAAGATCATCCTCTCCATCAGCTGCAAATTTTGCCAACTCCTCAGCCAATTCACTTCCAACCCCATCCTCAGTCAAACTACTAACCACACTTCTGACTGTATCTTCTCTATTCCTCAAATAATTTCTTACAGGTTTTGTAACTGTTTCTAAAATTACTCCTGAAGGATCCAGATGTCTCAATGTTCTAATTGTGGACACATATGCTGTTAATATTTCAGATGTGTTCACACCAGGGTGTAACAGTCTTGTTTCCAATGCAGTCTGCAGATTTTTACAAAGTGTGGGTCGTAAGTCTGTTTTGTCAAGACACAGTTTAATGTCATCTACAGCAGGTTGTGAATCTGGATATTCAATAATTATATTAAAAAGTTGATCTATTCTTAGTTTTGTATAACTGTGATATAAATAATAGCTAAGCTTTTGCTTAAACTTTGAAATGGCATTTTGAACATTCTTATCATCTGGAGGAGGTTTAGAGGATCCCCCGCAGTATATTCTTGTAAGCCATGACATCACTGTTGTATCAAGCCAATTCTCTAGAAATGCTATGTGAGAAACATCAAATGTGCCGGTACAAAGTTTCTGTATATGGCTTTCTATTCTCATTTGAATAAAGTTAGTCAAAACTTGACCAGCCAACCTCTCCAACAATTGAAGTTCCATAAGCTTGCGGTTTGTGTCATGAAACACTTTGACAATGTAAGCACAGTTACAATCTGAATAATCATTCCAACAACCTGAGCACATCACATCCTCCCCCATATCGGAATTTTCGTATTCATTATCAAATACATTGAATGAAACTTTATAAAAAAAGTAAATGATATATTGAAATTCAAGAGGTATTTGAGCTAACAGTGTAGCACGGAGCAGTTGCTTAAAACCCAGTATAATATCTCTTTCTCCGAAAATAGGCATGTTATCAGAACAATTACTGTTTAATAAGCTCAATTTTCGTAACATTGGTTCAAAGTTTGTGACCGAATCATATAAGTCATTGATAGCAGTTTTGAATAATTGAAATCCTTTCACCTCCACGTCCGATTTAACAAACTTAGCCCAAAAAGATGGCACTATGTTTTGGCGAACATACTTTTCAATATGAATAATCACTAAATCACGAATTTTAATTTGAATACCTAAATTAATAACAATTTCTTGGATATCTTCATATTCCTCATTGGTGCATTCAGTAAATATTGTTCCGTTTAAGATAGGAAAAGCATAGTTTATTTTACCCCAACAAGACTCCAACTCTCCTTTCTTCGCCATTATGATTAGTAAAACACTAATTAAAGCTAACTTTACTCTACCAGATCTTCATTTAAAAATACAACAAAATTAATGACATAACGTTGACGTTTAGATTAAATATGTCATTTTCAAGTGTCAATGTAACTTTTTCCAGCCAATGGTTTAAAGATCAAAACAAAATAACTATCTACTTAATTATTGGAATAATTTTACCAGAAAAAATAAAGCATACATATGGTGTGTACGCTTTATTTTTTAAAAGATACCTATATAGTTGATAGCTTATAAAAGTAAAATCTTAATTGTTACTATTTATATACCGCAACTTCGTTGGCTTTGCGTGGGGGTATTTCAATCATGAAAAAATCTGAGGACAACTTACACTATAAATAAAATCTCCGAAACTATCGAATTCAATTATCTTTTTAAACCCTAATAGAGATAAAATAAACTATAATGAACTCACCACACTTTCTTAGCTTAGTAAACTGCACCCAAATTAGATTATAGTTTCCTATGTTACTTTATTATTTTGTTATTAGTGGATTTCCGAACCATTGTTTTTAGTTTTATAATGAAGATAAAGAATTCCTCTTACACAATACAGTAATAATTGCTTTGTATATTTTTACATGTACAGACACCAGATACATCTTGGTTTTATGTACAGAATAGATATTCATAGGTTACTTTCATTTATTTCTTTATTACTTTATAATGCATCTGCGTTATTATATTATAGGGATAACAAAAAACATATAATATTGTTTCAAGAATGAAGTTTATTTTATTAATTAGTCAAATTTGATGTTTTTTGGAAACTGTTTTATTACATTTTATATATACCATAAATTATCACTAACTTAACCTAAATATTTTATAGAATCAATGAATAGGTTCAGGTTGCTGCGTCAAAAGAAGGCCGAAACGTTTCTTGATTGTTATTCTCTGTCTTGAATACTTGTCTTCTGGTGAAAAACGGGCTGAAACAGTTACAATGAAATTAAATACTACTTAGGTTTATCACTATAGGATACCACACTTGTATTTTATTATAAGTAGGAAAATTGTTTTGTTTTAAAAAAGCAGGAGAAATGTGAAATATTGGTTATATATTATGAAACCTAATACAATTATTTGGAATCCTACCTGGGTGAGCGGACAATGTCGGTTTTCCACTAGGATCAATCGTCTGAAATAACAAGGGCATATTATTTTAGTTATATTCCGCCACATGTTAGAATTTAACAAAAATTATAAAATACTCATTACCGCTAGTGTATATTGTCGGTCCCCATTCTCGTTCAAGTAATATCTCAGGTACATTTTTGGAAATGTCTTGTGAAGCTACTAACTGAATATATAGGGGAAATGAAAAGAAATAAACACAATTTTCCTTATTTCCACTAGAACTATGAAATTTTCGTCAACACAATTTGACAATCAATAATAGCATGCGGTTTTATGACAACTATGACATTGACATTTAAAGACATTTGCCATAGATCTTAAACGTTGAATCAAAATAAAATCACTTGCTCTTTGACGATAACTGACGTGTACAAAGGATTTTATAACTTGATTTTATCTGTGGCGATCTGTTTATGTTTATTGTTTAGTAAATATAAGAAATAGTGATAATAAAGAAATAAAGTCAGATTCTGAATGCTCCCTATATTCAGAACTATTACATTTGCATGCTACGAACGTTGTGTACGTTTTCAGGGCAGTTATCTAGAATGGTTTCTTTGCCGCCTCGTAAGATTTCCACGTCTACCGCTTCTTCAAAACAAGACATTTCACCATATCAAGTACTAGTACAGATGGGATTTCCTAAGAAAAGAGTGTAAATGTTGATATATTGAGTGTATTTTTAATTTATTTACATTTTTCTTGCAATAATAATTTATCTACTTATAATCAGACTAAAGGCGTTAGCTGCGACCGGAAACCGTAGTGTTCAACTGGCATCTGATTGGCTTCTTACCCATGTAAATGATGCTGCAATCGACTCTGAAGAGCCTCGTGAATATATTTTATACGTCACCCCTACCGGCCAACTGTTAAGTCGGATACAGGAATTCAGAGAGAAGTCGAAAAGTATTTGTGGATGGAATGGTGCACACAATGCTCCACCCCATATTACAATAGTCCCTTTTTTTAAAGTATGTTTCAAGTTTGATGTTTCTTTATATTATAAAATAAATAAAAATAGTAACTTAAAATTAAAGATGTACTACTGTACTGTGCCACACTGCACTTGTCTCTACTCCTAAGTACACAACTTCTGCCAATGAGGTGGCAGTATTTAAATATCTTGTTAAAATTTGAATGTATTTATTCAAGATATGGACATATGTCACTTTTACTCCCTAAACAAAAATGTTAATAACTATCACTATTCCCTTTATTTTGCCATGAATTAAGGAAAAAACAACACTGTCTATAATTAAATGTAATTTATAGGCATCAGATGAGGAATCCTTAAACCTGGCAGTAGCTATGAAACATGCAGTTGAAAAAGTGGGACCTCAACCAAGCTGTCCAATGAAACTAGAAACATATGTTTCCCCCAATTTTATTGGCCTATTTATTTCTGAGGAGTATGCTGATTATTTTAAGGCACTGTCTTTGCAATATGTTAAAGAAATTCAAGGTAAATTATTTTATATGTTAAGTAAAGTAGTATAGGATAGGGTAGGAAAATGACAAGCAATCTATTTCTGAAAGCAATCTCATCCAAAAAGCAAAATCCATGCTGAAAAAATTAAAATAAGAGGAGAACTAATTTACAAAATAATTAATACTACTCTTTTTCTATCCCAATCTCAGGGTAGTAAGACAATTTATAAATAATTGCTTGTTTTTGTTTAAAAGATAAGGATATAAGGCTTAGATTTTTTAAGAACTGCTTAGATTTTTATGAACTGCTTAATTTCATACAGTTGAAATGGAAAAACTGATTAAACAGAAGGCTATGGCAGGATTGGATTGTTCAAAAAATGTTATACCAATGTGTAAGACTACCCTTATATATTTTACATCATTGTTACATATGTATGTTTATATATACTTTATGGTTGTTCACTTTTAGTTTTAACTTTTTTTATTCTGTTATTAGTAAATGTTATAATGCTCAATAGAACAAGTTTTATTTTATTGGTAAGTAAAGTTATTTTGGTGCATGTTTTTTTGCAGTGTATTAAATACCTACCAGTTTGATTCATGTACATATTAACTAATTAATTCTGTAAATAACTCTTGCATTACACTGCTGTAAAAACTAGATTAAATGTTATTGAACTAGTTCTAATTTCCATTAAAATCACTCTTTTCTTCCTATTGCAGTCATTTTCTATTGAATAATAATTCTGCTAATATTGCACTATTAGTCCAGATTCACAATTCAATAATTGTCCTGAGTTTCGTTAATAAGTAATAAATTAAACTTGTCTTTGTTAAAAGTTAATATTTTGTTATATTTTAGCAAAAAACTTGGACCCATTGGTAAAGTCATTGCACATGACACTCGCTTATCATTTTAATATATCAGCATTTGATTCCCTCAAGTCTTTGGCCAGTCAACTGGAATTGCCTGATATAGCCAACTGGGAGCTACGACTTTATTCTAGAGATCCTCGCTTTAATAATTATCAGGTAAATTATTATTCATATATTAGTTGAGAAAATAAGCATTATGACTTGCAGAAAAAAAGATAATCAGCACGATATTTTTTTACTTATGGTTTTTTTAATTCTAATAAGATAGTAGATAGTAACTAGTAAATAGAGGGAAAAGATCCCACCATTAACTCATTTGTATATGACTTATTTAGTATCACTTTATACCTCAGAATCTGTATTTTTCTATGTTTTGAAAACACTGAAATTTAAGTTCTACATTTAATTTTTAGTTAAATTATCACTACATATAAATAAAATTAGATTGTTAGTTGTGTTGTTGATAACGAAAAATAAATTCTTGAATCTTTCTCTGTGTCTGTCCGCAAAGCCGCATTTGCTTCGGATAAACTCCAGAACGGTGGACCCATTTTGAAGGGACTTGGACGGGAAGGTTGCTGATACTCGCGGGCATATTATAAGTTACTGTTTTTAATTCTCCTCTGACGAAGTTGTGGGCAACCGTAACTATATGTACTAGACTTAATATTATAAAATGCTTGTTACCACGTATCCCTAAAACGACTTAACGGATCTCGATGAAATTTAGAGCATAGTCTGGAAGAACACATAGGGCACATACTTAGTTTTTTCTATTTATTTCGCACGGACGAAGTCGCTGGCAAAAGCTAGTTATTAAATAATAATTTGACAGGTGTATAAAGTGAACCAAGGCTACACGCCGAAGGCGTCCGATGAACTTGAACTCGTTATCGGAGATTTTATTTTTATTGAGGAGTCGCAGTTTGACGGCTCGGTTGACGGCTGGGTGCACGGTACTTCATGGTTGACAGGTAAACAAGACCCTGCTAAATGTTAATATGAAGCTAGCTTTCGGAAATGTTTTGCGTATAGCCCCGTCTAAATTCAGAGGTGAGTTTTAAGGTTTCGTATGTAATTGAGGGTTATGTAACGTGTGTTGTCATTGCCTTTTGTTACTTGACGCGTAACAATCTTAAAGTTATTGAATTATATCACCCACATTGAGTTTAGATAAGGTATGTTTTATTTCTAGATTAGGTTAGTCAACTTTTCTGTGAAAGACGATTAGTAATTCTTGAGATTTGCGTTTTCAAACAAACATTCTTCCACTATCTTAGTAGTAATGACTTATTTATATTTTCATTCACAGGTATCTCAGGTTTCCTTCCGGGCATTTATGTACAAAGAACAGCTGAGTCAGACGCCTGGACGTTACACCGAGCAATTTCACTAGGACACAAGAATTGTAAGTTATTACGATAACATTACAATTATAGTACAGAAAACCGCGATTACGTTACACTTGCCTCATTACTTCTGTTCAAATATTACATTTATAATTTTTGACTACTGCATTTTTTCAGTCATTAAACAAAGCTCGTTTTTTGTACCGTATATTGGTACTATGTCATTTCACTGTGTGTAATATTTATTTATATATAATACAGTGTTAACCTTGGAAATATAATTACGTCCCACAAAATCTAATATAACTATAACTCAAGATCGGTCGAACTGATTTAGCTGAAAATTGGTGGGCAGGTAGCTTAGAACCAGGAAACGGACATAGG
>DWMU01000086.1:0-13047 GCA_018246175.1 Papilio zelicaon
GAAAGTTTAAATGGATGGATGTTTGTTTGAAGTTATCTCCGAAACGGCTCAACGGATCTTTGATTGGAAATTTGGCATAGAATATAGTCTGCAAAAACAAATAGGCTACTTATTACTTTTTTTTTAAATTCCGCGCGGACGGAATCGCGGGCGACAGCTAGTTGAATAATATTATTACTTTGTTTATTGAGATGTAACCTAGATATTGTGGTCCACGTATTCCCAACATTTTAAAGAAACATTATAATTTAGCATTAATCAAATTATAAACTGAGAAAATGGAATGTTCCAGTAATAGTTCCACAATCCAATGTAAAATGCATTTGTATTGTGAAATAAAAATACTCCATTCCCAGTAAGCGTCATAATTGGATTTTGTTTCTTAAATCGCATTTAAATGTTGGAAAAAATAATGGGAAAGATTTTTAAAATAAGAATTCCGAGAACTGGTTGATTAACGGTCAACTTTTCTATTTGAAATTTTAACAGTGTTAATACAATTGTTGCGTCATCCGTCCATCAAAATAACTGATGGCAGACGTACATACATATAGAATCTTATGCATCTGATGATTAGGCTTATCTCTCCTGTTCTTTATTTGAATATGATTTCAATGAAGTGTTCATCAATGCCGAAATTCCACTCCGAAAAATTGTGTCATACAACAGGTCCTTCCTTATCTCTACATTTTTCGAAAAATAATGATAAAAGTGATTACAAAATTGAACAATTTAACAGAAACACGTTAAAATATGTAATATATTAAATACAGATTAAATAGAGAAGATAATTTAAAGAACTATAAAAATTAGTAAAGGCGAGCATTTCGATATTAAATACAACGGCGACTTCTAAAGCGGCGGGTAATATTTACGGCTTGGCTACGTTCGTGAGTAATTGCGAGCAGTGGAACTACAGCTTAAGACCTTTTGAGACTGTAATGAATTCGTACTATTGTTTTAAGTATTGTTATAAAGGTATTATAATATTTCTTCTTCTAATGTAATATTATAAAAAGTTTGCATGTTATCGGTTTTCTAAGATTATAAATAAACTAGCTTTCACCCGCGACTACGTCGGCGCGGAATTAAAAAAAACTTAATAAGTAGCCTTTGTGTTCTTCCAGATTATGTTCTACATCTGTGCCATATTTCATCGAGATTAAGTTCTGGAGATACCTTGAAACAAACATCCATCCATCCAACCATTTCCATTTTTAATATTATTAAGATTGAATGTTATTCTCGACCCGTAAATGGCGACTTTAAAGAAAACAAATAAAAAAATATCAATAGCAAGTATTTGCAAACGATAATGACCTCTACTGTTACCATCTTAAGTATGTTTTTCGAATTGTTCTTTTATTTAGTTTTAATTTTAAAAACAGTTAATGGCATTTAAACAATAAGTCACCAACACAACGGAACTTTGTAGATTCATATTTCTAACATTATTTACCGGCATGTCAGAGTTCTTGTATAGGTTTAATTAATTATTTCTCACTCAGAAACAGAAATGCAACTGAAGATTAAATATTTGTTCAATATTTCATTTAAGAATTTATGAAATACTAGCGTATGTGTTCTTCCAGATTATGTTCTACATCTATGCCAAAATTCATCGAGATCTATGCAGCCGTTCTGGAGATACCTTCAAACAAACATCCATCCAAACATACGCATTTATAATATTAGTAAGATATCCAATATTGTCTGAAATATTTATATTAATTATCAAAATTGAGAATTTGATTTTTAATGACGCACTCAGTCGTTAATTGATCTTTAAGGGAGCTTTTAGGAAAGATTTAATTAGAGAAATCTATAGTAAATGATTGTTTAATTGTTCTTTAAATGACCCTGAGAGCGATATTTATTTTAAAATGCATATATCAGCGCTTGACTACGTTCCTTCTGATGTTAAGTCGTGACGCAGCCGACATGATACGCGCTTAGTAAATGCCTTTACAACCTTCTTGTAGGCTCATACGTCATACTGAGATGATAAAAACTGACTCTAGCAATTTGCTAACTATTATTAATTGTACTCCAAGAATTTGACTTCAGAGCTACTGTTTTTGCTACACTTTATATTAATCATACGTCAATTTATAATGGTTGAGACATTAATTTTGTATAATTCAGTAAGAATTGAAATTTAAGCATAATTCATATTTTACTGAAAAATGTACATTTAAAAATTAGTATTAAGACAAATAACATTTTCTGGAAGCACGTATTTTCTCCTCAAGTTACATCTATTTTTGGTTCACAGTACTAAATTCAAATTACTCAAAAGTTAATCAAGTTAATTTGGTGACATTGGAACCGAAATAGAAGTTTCCTGAACCAGTAGAAACATTTAACTATTTCCTAGATTTATTGTCAAAGTTAAAGAACTTTATTTGTTTCTTACATAAGATCGAATATCGTATAGCAAACTGTTACTATAAGAGCTATTTTTAAAACGTAATGTATGTTGCTATGTTACGTTTTCGACTTTATTGCATTGCCAGTGTCAAAAGATCGAAATGTGTAGGAAATAAATATTTTCGAATCTTACTATTGTAAGAGGGAAAATCAATACTGTACCGGTGTATCAGCGCAACACTAAACCTACAAAAATATCAACGCTTACGTCTCCTCACTATAGCTATCTGGCACTTGGTTTTCGTAATTTTTAGCGTGTCAGTCGGCTCCAAATGATTTTAACTAATATAAAATAATTATGCAAAACACCAAATACTCTATTGATATTTATTTAGTTAAAATTGATAAAAACATAGTTTAGCCCTCATTCGCACGGGCGCTTTTTAGCGCGCGTTAAAAAAGCATTCAAATAGAATATATGCACATATCTGTTGATATTGCAGCGTTTTAAAAACACGACGCTTTTTTATCGTGCAGTGTTGCATATTGAGCGCTGAAAGAATGGAACAAGAGCGATTTCAAATCTTCGTAGCTCTAGAGATGCCAACGTAGAGTTAAATCGCAGTGTTAAAAAAACGCACGTGCGAAAAAGCGCTTAAGCATAATTATTTAATTAACATCTTTATTTTTATTATTATAACTCAAAATATAGTTAAAAGGTTATATATTTTGACGTTCATAATCCAGTACTTTTCCTTATGGATGGTTGGCATAATATGTATTTATCCATACATCTCGATTAGTCAGCATATAATCATCTGAATTCATGAGAGTGAAAGAAGGGATTCTTACATATATTTTTCACACAATCCATCTATACTTTAACGTATACAATAGCCAAATAGAATCAATTTTTATTGTTAAAATTACTCAAACTTAAGACAAATATATCCTAAAGGGTTTTATCCAAGTGGGACTCAACTCAAACTCACAAAGAGCTATTTTTTATAGTACCTTTGTAACATGAAGACTTCATAATTAATTAAGAAACGGCTTAACTCACGTTTGATCGTCCGGTGACGGCACCGACTAGTTTCGAACCCATCGGGGGTCCATCTTCAGGGCGAGTGTTTAATCCGAAGACTTCGCGGTCGCGTCGCGTCTCGCACTGAAGACTTCATGTTGATCTTAGAGAAATGTTAAAAGGTTTTTATAGTATGCCCTCAAATCATATATTAAGCTGCCTACTTATATCTTTTGTTGTCTTTTTACGCACTTTTTTAACCAAACACTGCATTGTTTGTCATCTAAATGGTATATTTTATACGAAAAGTTAATCTATACAACGACTAGCTTTCGTCGGCGATTCCGTCCGCGCGGAATTAAAATAAAACATTATAAGTAGCCTATGTGTTCTTCCAGACAATGATCTACATATATGCCAAATTTCATTGAGATCCTTTTAGCCGTTCTGGAGATATCTTCAAACAAACATTCGCATTTATAATATTATGTAAGATAAGATTGCTTAAAGCGTCTTATAACATAGAAATTTCATTCTTTCTTCTTGTAAATATTGTGTAATAGAAAATAACAGTTTCCACTAAGAACTAATGTTCAAAACATCTCAACTAGTGCTCGAGAATCTCAGGCAACATTTAGTTTGAGAAATAAATACAAATAAATATGCAACAGGCGTGGAAGCCTTCGCTCTCAGACAATCCAACTTTATTCTAAAGAGGGCCTCATCTAAACGTTGTATTAAGGTTTAATGTAAAACAGCCAGCGGATAACAAATGAATCACAAAATAAAGACATATCGAATCATAAAAATACAAGAAGATAAAAAGATTATCAGGTATTTTAGATGTCATTAATACAGTAAAAATTAGACATAACGATATTGTTTAGTTATACTAGCTGTCGCCCGCTACTCCGTCCGCGCGGAGTTAAAAAAACTTAATTAGTAGCCTAATTGTTCTTCCAGACTATGTTCTACATCTGTGTCAAATTTCAGCGAGATCTGTTTAGCAGTTCTGGAGAAACCTTCCAACAAACATCCATACATCCATCCATTCGCATTTATAATATTAGTATCATATACACACATACTCTGAATTACGTCAAAATAATTAAAAAGTAAAGAATCTTCGTGTGAAAATTAAAAATATCAACGAGGAATTTAAAGTGTTAACAATGAAATCGACAAAATCCCGATTTTTTTTTTTATTTTAACTCAAATATTAATAAAAAATCACAAGTCGCTCATAATTTAAGCCTTAGTTTTATTCGCTAGTTAGTGTAATTAGAGCCCTCTCCTGAGGATATGGCAACAATGCTTTTAGTAAAAACACACCTTAATGTTTCGGCTGCAAAATTGTATGTTCAGAGCCTTTTATGAGCTCATGTAGTAGTGCGAAAGAAGTTAGAAAGTTAAATGCTATTTGAATGGTCAACCGCTAAATGTTTTTGGACCTTAATTAAGAGAAAAAGTTTATTACTTTAACGGCTATCATTTTTTTCATAATTAAGTATATAATTTTCTGACGAAAAAAAAAAACTGCCAGTGCCTAAAATTGAAAATAAATATTTAATTCTAGTATACGTTGATATATTTGATATGCAAAATGGAGGAAGCCTTTGTCAAATTGACACACGAACAATGATTGCTTATTATTAATTATAACGTTAAATTATGTTTGTTTATTGTCTGAATGAAGGCTTATATTATTATTATTATACGTTGATATGCTGATGTTTAAAAACCTAAAAAAAAGTAAAAATAAAAAAGTGTAACGTAAAGTTTCCTATTTAAAACATTTAAAAAATATATTTCTTCTTTTTTTAGATTTTTGACTGCATTAACCTTCTCTGACCGACGTCCTTGAAACATGTAACCAAGGGTAAGTTAAAATTTTAAGGTAGCGTAAGAATGGTGCCATCTAAATTATCGTAAGTCCAAAATGTCAACTTTTACAGGACTGTGCTTTAAACATACTATAAACGTTGTTTTTTTTAGAAGAAATAACTTGATATTGAGTATATTGCAAATAAAAACTATTAATGAACTAAATTAAACCTTACCAATGTTATAAATGCGAATTTTTATATGGATGGATGGATGAATATTTATTTGAAGGTATCTCTGGAATGGCTCAACGGATTTTGATGTAATTTGGCACAGATGTAGAACATATACACACAAAACATATCTTAATTCCGCGCAGACGGAGTCGCGGCTGACAGCTAGTTATAAATAATTCAAGAAGTCAATGAATTAATACTTTTTTTATTAATTAAATACACAGATTTATATGAAATGGCACAACTCAACTTACACACTATATTTTACAAGCTACCGCCAATTGTAACCCAGCCTTACAACTGACAATTTCCATAGAATATTTTTAGAGTATTAAATATAAATAAAACTTTAGGTAACAATTTCATTAGATTATATTTTGTTTAATTAAATTCATGTTTAATTTATATTTAGAACGTCAGTCCACTCGATTTATTTAATCTTCTACGTATTCATTTATCTTCCGATGTCTGCCTCTGGAACAAAATGACAGATTATTTTTTTATTTATTTAAGGGGTGTAGGAGATATGTCAAAGACAAAAGCGAATCTTACTGCCAGAGTATACAATTAAGAAGTGCCTTTAACTGTTTTAAAATGTAACTCTACCAATGAGATTGAAATCGATAAGCGATCGCTAAAATCATGTTGTGTTAGTTTCCTGATTTTCACACATCTAATTGTTGTAATTCAAATGCGACCACGTCAGTGTGAATTTTAAGCAGTCGTGACATTATTAGTATTTGGGGAGCGTCTGAAGAAGCTTGAGCTGAGTTATTCTTACATGAGATCTAGGCTACGCAACTTCTACGACCGGCCACCTTAAGCCTGGTGAAACTGTCACTTCAAGGCTAGTGACAGGTCTATACCGAAAAATATATCATTTACCAGTAGTTGCCACATCTTCATGTTGGCGAGCATGTTGTCATCCAGCATGGGCTTAGCTTCCAGGTTCCGTGATCGCACCATAACAGGAGAGTCTGCGTTCTCGAACCTTGAACAAAAAACAAGTTTATGCAATGTGAGATAATAAACTACCAGGACAGTTTTAGACGAATTAATCTAGTTTTATCCCAATGTCATACAATAACACACAATAACCCACATGCACACATTCATACTAACACCCAATCACGACACGTTTGTATCAACAACAGACACTACTACAATTTACCGTACTATACATAACAAACTTATCCGCTATGTATATTGTAAAGGAATGGTGCCGGTGCCTGTCCCACATTTCATACTATGACAGGCTACATTAAAAAAAAATATATAATATAGATATTGTAGTTTGTATTGATGAAAACTTTAAATTTGCTAAGAAAATACTAGTCGTTTTCATATCATAACTAGCGCCACCATACTGGAACCCTTTAAAAGCTTAAACTTGTGCTTACATTTGGGTGTTTATAGGGGATGCATCGCCAGTCACCTCCATCCGTAAGATGTCGTTGAGTTCGACGTTTTTAGCTTCGTCATGGCGGGAACGGTTCTGAAAGTTTAGTTATAGATTTCACACATAGATGGCGCTGAACTCATTATTAATAAACGATTCTTTAATGAGGTAAAAAGTAAGTAGCAGTAAAATTTTCTCTTGATATAAATATGTTAAACAAATCATTATATTTCTTTTACAAGTTTTTGTTTGTTCTTTTACCACAATTGGTAAAAACTTGTACTGGTGATTTAATGTTTTAATAAAAAATAGATGGCGTTGTATCCAATCATAGAAATTGTTTTAAAAGTATCTAATAGAATCACAATGGGGATTCTGCTTATTTTGATTTTTAATATTATAAACAACGCTTACCATTTCAGTGTTTGCAGCCATACTGCGTAGGATCCTAGTCAGATACCAATCGGGAGCGCTGGAGAGAGATTTGCCTGACCGCTTGCCGTGAGCTGAAAATTACGTTTGTTTACTAAAAAGTTTACAATAAATAATACAAAACAAAATAACTAAATCTTAAACAACAATTAAAGATTTCGTTAGTTTATATTCGAACTATTTCAGACAAAAAAGGAATTGATATCCGTGAAAATATAAAACTAGGAAGGTCCACAATTTTGAGGAAAAATGAACCTATATTTTAACATAATTTTTCTACGAGAATATTAATTAAGTTTAAAAAATAGGAGCTAATATGTTTGTTATATTTTTACATGCTTCTAACTTTTTCTTTTACCAACATTATTTTTTGTCAATATTTCGTCCAAATTAAATTATTACAAAAATCCGTTACGTTAAAAATCCATTAAGCATCCATTTCAGGGACATCGTGTTATTATTCACATTTTTTATCATTAATATTCATCCCGCAAACTGTATATTTTTTAATTACCGTGATATTTAAATCCAACGTCATTCGGGTATGACAAGGATTATAATGTCATAAGAATAACGGAATATTAATGTTTATTCTCTTAACCGCAGCACTAAGAATGACTACATTTAATATATCCAAACTAAGGGTCTGCTTGAATATCCTTACTAAATTACTAAATAGGTTTAATTTGAAATCTTTAAAGGTTTAACTAACCGTGGGTTTCTGAGATTAAAATATCCTTTTAAAACATGTTATCCCTGTTTTGTAAAATATAATGACAGAGATGACGATATGTTTTATACAGAGATTTTGGTCTCAGAAACCAACGGTTAGATTCAAATAAAGTAACAAACGATCACCGTAACAAATAACATAAAAACCTACTTGTAAAAATAAAGGGAAAGAAGAAAAAAAAAAGATAAAGAAAAACAATAAAGAAAAGAATTGTGACATAGTAATCAATTTCATAGAATTAATAATTACAATCAATAGGACTATTACTGCCAATAGACCCGATAATAGACCAGTCTGGGAGTTGTGTAATGTTAATCAATGTCACTATTCCTCATGACGAGAATCTCGTGAAAGGTGAAAATGAAAAATTTCAAAAATACTTAGACTTGGCTTACGAGCTTACAGTCTATTATTCTGATAGTCGTATCGGTGAATGGACTGATAGCGAAGAGCTTCAACCAACATCTTAAGAAGTTCTCGCTAAACAGTTGGATTAAGGGCCTGATACAAAAGACAGTTTAGAAACCGCGCGCATAGGAAGGAGGTTCCTGTCTGTAGCCCTCACCACTGGTTGCTTGAATCATGGGATTTCGCAGCCGGTGGTATACTATTTTATATCATATATTTTGTTATAAGATTATAAGTTAATAAATGAATATGAAAAAATAATTACAATAACATGACTTATAATGAATTGATAATAATAACAAAACTATTAAATAAGGTTTAACTTAAGTACTGATACTAGAATAATCAGTATATCAAGAGAGGATAATCCATTGATAAAAATTCACGACACACTGCGTAATACCAGATACAACTGCTGTCATTGATAAGGGATTCACGAAACATAAAGTTGTGGTGCTGTATTTTCTTTGTTTATGGTTGATTTTAAAAGGAAAACTGTATTGAGATCGAAAGAACCCCTTTTAGAGATTATTGATGTAATTCAATAAGAAAACTTCAGGTTAAGTTAACTCTGACAAATTAAATTGAAAACGTCGTCGTCAGAACATATCTCGTCACCGAGGATCTCAGAGTCTACCCAAAGTAGATGCGACTAGGACATAGTTTACCACACTGGCCCAGTGTGGGTTTGTTGACTTTACATATATATTTGAATTTCGCAGATATGTGCAGGTTTCATGTTTTCCTTCATGAAATACTAAAATTGAAAAATCAGGCATCGTAACTTGAATGTGTAAAAACGTCTCACTAAATTGAAAACTTTAATAGCTAGGTATAAAGATGTCCTTTTTGTAGGTTGTAGATATCTAGTTAGCTATCATTGTTTATGGCTTTTTTATACAAATTTGTATGTGTTACTTCATAATTATAGGTAAAAGACATATGGTTAGTGATCCGGGATTAAAAGAAATCCAATATTGTTGATAGCATGTGCGCGCTGAAAGTGATAATGCAGTATTTTAGCTTCAATATTACGTAGTTTGAACCGATTATTGTCAGTTATGTATTCTTTGGTTTCACGGCTGAATTTATTATTCGATTTTTAAAAAGGAATCCGAAGTTTAATGGCGTAAAGGATTGGAACAAGTTGCCAGTGTTAGTTTTTCCGTTCGATTTCAATGTAACTTGCATTGAATTGTAATGATTCTTTTTTTTTAAAAACTACAACAAAGTTAACAGTTATCGTGGGAGTATCCTGGATGCGGGTTGCACAGGACCGATCTTCGTGGCGATTTTTAGGGGAGGCCTATGCCCAGTGGTGGGCGTTACATGGCCGAAAAGAAGAAGAAATGGTAGATCCATTCCAACGTTGAATTCTATTCAGATGAATGCAAACGTAATAGGTCACAGTTTTCATCTTTTTTATTTATTCAAGTATACTTTAAAACTATAACAGAATCATCATATTAAATATATATTAAAAACATTTCGAACAAATCAAATTCGATTTATTCGAACGAAGTGAAATAATAAAATTTTTGGTCCCTGTTTTAATTATCTTGTTTTAGTTTGGGATTCAAAAGTTATACGTTTGCATAATTACAACTTTGTGTTGATACTTTGTGAATGTGTTTTGATAGAGTTATTTAATACATGTTTTATGTGAAATTCATAAGTCATTAACACTATTACTTTATTCGAACACCGAAGTGATCATCAACGCCCATGGACATATAACTTGTAATAACTTTAATAAAATCGATTTTAAAATAACGTCATCTGATATAACGAATAATAAAATTAATAGAAACTTACCTCCCCAACAAGAATGTCCATAGCTTAAACAGGATCCTGTAAGTAAAAAAAAAACAGTTCATAATTAAACATCAAAATAATGAACAGAGATTTCAAAACAACCGTGAGTCTGCAACACCTTCACAATCAATCAGTTCTCTTCCTTCTTTATCCTTTGGAAAAGAGAGAGATAGAAATATGTTTTTATACAAGTTTTTCTGCAGTGGAAACTGACATTTTATCTAACTAAGTTTAGTCTTTTAATGTCTTTTTGCGTACAAAACAATTAGTGATAGTGATGCTAGATTTTTTTAAACTTATTTTGAATGAACATATAAATAAAAGATAATTTTAGTACAGCGTATATTACAAAGAACAGTGAAAGAAAACTATTTCCTATGCGTCTTCATCATGTATTGTTCAGAAAGAATGCATGTTCAAAGAAACATATTTAATAGTGTGCAAAGTACAGAGCTTTAGAAATCAAAAAGCTTTTGTTGAGCTTTTGCAGGTCAACGGTGAACTGATTGAGCTTTTATATACCATTCTATAAGAAACCTAAGATTAAGAACATGTATGTTTTTCTATTATACTACTTGAGCTATCATTCATTGATATAATTTTTGTTACGTTATTCACTTGTTATTTTCATAAGTAGTTAAGTTATTGATTGCACTTGAAAACAGCCGCAATCACAGTTTTTTTGGTCACAAAAGTTACCTTGACTTATTATGAGAAATCTGCATTAAGAGAATGTTTCTTTGTTAATTCATACACGTATCCACCGAGGGGCTCGGCAGCTACCCCCTGATCCAGTGTGGGTTTCGATCCATATACATCTTTGAATGTTGTATATCTTTTTATATATGCAGATAGCACTGGCACATATTGGCGCGGTGAAATAATCATGATTAAATCGAGTCTTCCCTTTTAGTTTATATTTTCATGTTTCAAAAGGTTTGTGTGGTCCTAAAGTTAAGTAGTGTCTTTTTTTTATAATTGAAGGGGGCAAACGAGCAGCGGGAACACCAAGGTGTTCATCGACGTCCATAGACATCTGCAACACCAGAGGAATCGTAGATGCGTTGCCGGCCTTTGAGATGGTGGTAAGTTCGCTTCTTGAAGGACCCTAAGTCGTAGCGGTATGGAAATACCGCCGAGGACAGACCATTCCACAACGCGGCAGTACGCGGTAGAAAGCTACGCGAAAGCCGCACATTTGTGGATTGCCAGCCATCGAAAGTTATAGTTGTGTATCAAAAATAAACAATTTTTAAAAGTGTTACATTTTACTGAACAATTCCAGTGTTCAGCCACTGTGTTAGCAACTCTGCAATGAATGAAGCGTTACTTTGTAACTGATCTATATTAAGTAATAGTCAATGCAACGCTATCGTTATGGGACTATCATAAATGCACACCTCTGATGCATTAGACGGGAGTGTCCACTTAATGCGATCGTAGTATACCATCATAAGCAATAAACCTTCAATATACTTGCTTAAGAGCTCTATATGTTGCCTATTGAACTGAGAATTTCAGATCGAATTATGTATTTACGTGTTACATACATATGTAATTACATATTACATGATTTTATGTATTTGTGATGAATATAACACGTAAAAAAGTATTCGTTTGATTAATTAGTCATTGACTGTTTTTGAATTTTTTATTCAATGGTTTAACGTATTATCACATATAATAAATTAGACAGTCTTTGTATAAGAGAAGCTACTAACCTCAAGATTAAATCTAAATATCTATATAATGGATTTGATTATTAGCCCTCCCTACAACTTAGAAATGATAGTTAGTTTAGGGCTTTTCAAACTGGATGTCCTTGGACGTCGCAGTTTTAAAAGGGAAGAAGTTTAGAAGAAGGTTGGTTTTAGGATTGTTGTCAAAATGGGAAAATTATTTAATGAGTCGCATAAAAAATAAGTTTGGGAAGCACAGGGCTTCATTCATACAACTACTAGAATTAGGCTTTGAATTTTATTCTGTCCTTTGTGTTGTTTTTAAATTTGTAAAGTTATTATATTTACTGATTAATTTAACCTTTTTTCTTACGTATAATAGGCCGAGAAAATTGTTTAACCAACTTAAAAATTCATCTATCCATCGAGCCTTTCGAAATTAATTATTTCAAAACCATTATCTTTTGTTTACGGGTTATTATTAAAATTATTGAGGCGATCTTTGTTGGTAAATGATCTATTGTTGCTTCAAGTGGTGCCAAAAATATAGATCTCCACTAAAAGGAAAATAATCACTAGTAAAAAAGAGAAATTTCTTAATTTTTTTGGATTAAAAACACATTTATGAAGTAGACAGAGACGTAGTTTTTATCAAAACTTGTGTAGTAAGTTTCAAATAAGATGTATAAAAAATTATGATATTAGCAAACTACTGTTAAAATCGAGAAAACATTCGCTTCAATAACATCTTTTGAAGTCGGTGATTCGAATAAAAAATGAACATAAATTAAAAAAAACATCTGTTTTACTGACCCTACTCATTCCTATTCAAATGAAATGATTTAAATTTAGATCGAGCTATGACGTCATTTTTATGTCGCTGGTTTATGAAGTTTCAAAATTTTTGCATAAAGACTTTGTTAATCATGCGAAAACAAAGGGTATGGGTAGTGGTGGACAATTTCCACTTGTCCACTTAGTACCTACTAGAGGACATATCGTATAAATATATTAACGACAGCTTCGCATGTTCATAAATACATTTGCGTCCACGATAATAATCAAGTTAGTTTACATTTACACCAATCTACAATATTAATTACATTATAATTGAACGTAAGCGTAAA
>DWMU01000087.1:0-13035 GCA_018246175.1 Papilio zelicaon
GTTAACATACTTACTATAGCAAAAAGTGTCGTGACAACTTTTCGTAAGATTTTTTTCCGTCTAGCCCCCTTTCACAATGCTTGATAAGGAACTTCGTTCCAAAAAAAATAAAGTACATGTCACCGACCGTTCGTGAATACCGTCCGTTTGTAATTTACATAGGCAAATTTTACATTGTAATTTTTTCTAAAATTCATCTAGACAAATTACAAACGGGTGACATTCACGATCGATCAGTGACGACGTTTACGCAGTAAGCGATCAATGTTAACAAAACCGACATATTATATGTACAATGTACATCCAATACATTATACATTGATGAAAGCGAAACTGTTCGCTTTAATATTTCATGATAATATGTCATAAAACTCCGTTAGTAGTCATCATAGTGGAACAAAAACATGATCCAATTGACAACTTTAATGATTGATTGAATTTTATATTGTACGATACATTTTTGCTATGTTAACACTTTCTTAAAACAGTCATTTGTGGCAGTTTATCCTTAATACTTCTTATCTTACTAATATTATAAATGTGAATGTTTGGATGAATGCGTAGATGTTTAGAAGGTATGTCTAGAACGGCTGTATGGATCTGGTTGAAATTAGGTCTAGAATAACACATAGGCTACCTATGATTCCGGAAATGTGTACAGTTCCCGTGGAATACTTTTGATTCACATATCTTGCTAATATAATAAATGAGAATGTTTGGAAGAACACATAGCTACTGAAGTTCTTTTAATTCCGCTCGGAGATGCGGGCGACAGTTTTTCGACACAAATATAGAACATAGTCTCGAGCAACTCATGAGACTACTCTTTTTTTTAATTCTGCACAGACGAAGTCGCAAAAACTATATATTATAACTACTACAATTTAAGACCTTAAAGAATTTATGTAGGTGTGCACAACAAATAACTGGTTAAAGTAATAAAGATTACGACTAACAAGGTATTTAGTCATGGTTTATGATTTGTGTCATACGACTCTAACACGTCCGCTCTATCATCTAATTGTTGTTTTACGTTGGTATTATGTTGCAAATGTAACACCGTCAATTAAAAGACTTTATGCGTAAGTAATATGACGTAACTGCATGAAACCAAGTACCATAAAAAGTAGAGCTTTTTCTGTAAAAAATGTGACAAACTTGCAAACAAAGGTCATGTGGTGTTTAGTGGCCAGTATCTGCTGCCCATAGACAACACTTTATTTTATAGATGCGTTACCTATCTTTGTTTGTACTTACATATATTCAAATTCTATGTTTTGCTTTTCAGTTGTTTGGCGTCGAATTCGAAACCAATTTCTTGGACTTCTCTGAAGACAAGTCAAAACTAAGCCATGGTATGTTATACATGAATTGATTTGAAATAAACCTCGTTAGCAAAGAAAATAGATAATTAAAAGAAAAGAAGACATGACATATATTACTTTTGAAAAAAAAAAATGAATATCTAACAACAAGCAATAAAAAAACTTATAATTAACACAAATTATTATTTATGTACATCCGACGTTCTTACGGTGAAGGAAAACATCGTGATGCAATCTGCACATATCTGAGAAGAAATTCAATGATATGTGTGAAGTCAACCAACCCGCACTTGGCCAGCGTGGTTGACTATGGCCTAGTCACCACTAACTTTGGTTATGCTCCGAGCCCCTCAGTGGGGACGTTTAGTCAGTTGATGATGAGACGAATTTTTAACCTCCTCTATCTTGAAGTCGATTAACAAAAAAGCGACAATTGATAGTAAACTAGTCTTAAATAGGATAATACAATTTGGTTAACTTGAAAGATTAACAGATCAATTTGATTACAAAAACTACCTACAAAAGAATCAAGAGACATTTGGCTATCGTAATGTTCCCATGCAAAGTATGAATATTAATTACTTAGAAATTGAGAAAGTAAAATCCCTACGATAAGAAATTAACTACTGATTAAAAGCAAACGTGGGCAAAGGGAAAGCGGGTCAATTAAATAGTCCACAATATTACGCCTGAATTAGTACCTTTATGTCCTGAGAATTTATATTTTACTCTATAAAAGAAAATAATTAAAAAAATACTCAAAAATTCAGTCAATATATAAAAAAAAACATATTCAGTTGTAATTTGCACAGTTTTTTTGTATGTTTATTGTTTATAGTCAAAACTGAGAACTTTACAAATTAACTGATGGTTAAAATTTTGCTTAAAGATTTATTATTGTAAGTACTAACTGTACACTTCGATTGTTCAGTTAAAACTGAAGGTTTGTGCCAGGCTTAATACTATCACCATTGGTTTCTAAGACCATAATCTACGTTTAAAATATTTTGTTATATTGTGAAGATTAACCTAGTTTAATAAGTTTAATAACTCATTAACTAAACTGTATTATATTATTATTATTATAATAAAAACTTAGCCGATAAACATTTAAAAGTGGGTAGTCGTAAATTTAGAAATTAGCAACACTATTACAAAATGTTTTTCAATTTTCCAGTTGTTACGAGTTCTGATCGTCGTAAGCGTTACTACACAAACCTGGTCGCAGTATACATACGCGGTAAGTTTTTAAATCTTACTAACATTATAAATGCGAAAGTTTAGATGGATGGATGGATGGATGGTTTGTTTAAAGGTATCTCCAGAACGGCTTAACAGATATCTCGATGAAATTTGGCATAGATGTAGAACAAAATCTGGAAGAACACATAAGCTACTCATTAAGTTTTTTTTTATTCCGCGCGGACGGAGTCGCGGTTGACAGCTAGTATTATAAATGCGAAAGTTTAGATGGATGGATTGATGGATGTTTGTTTGAATGTATCTTCAGATCGGCTTAATATTTGGCATAGATGTAGAACGCAATCTGGAAGATCACATAAGCTACTCATCAAGTTTTTTTTATTCCGTGAGGACGGAGTTGCGGGCAACAGCTATGTTCTTATAAATAAATAACTTATGTACTCGCGAGCTTTCATACTAAGCTTATGTACCTTCTAAAGAGATAGGTTTAAAGGAGTGTTCGGTAGTGTAACAAGTTCGAATTCAATAACAGTAAATACGGATACTAATGGGCTATAGTGAAAGTTGTAGGTCTAGATCCTAGGTTGTTTACAGGTCTATCTACATTTATATTAAAACTAGCGGTCGCACGCGACTTCTTCAGGGCAATATTAAAAAAGTAGACTATATGCCCGCGTGTACAGCTACCTTCCCGTCCAAGTCACGTCAAAATCGGTTCAGTCGTTCCGGATATTATCCACACGCTTGAACATGCATGTTGTTGATTGTTGATAATACATTTTTATTTTTTGTAATAACGAGCGCGTCTTGCCGTTAAGCATTACAGTTTGGCGAGACAAAATTCTTTGTTAAATCTTTTTGTATAAAAAAAAACGCGGCCATGCGGACAGACATAAAAAAATGTAAAAAAATTGGTTTTTCGTTATATGTATCTGAAAAATATCATGTGTACCTACAAAATATTAATTATTATGTATACACATTATATAAAGTTAAGTTTTGATCAGGTTGAGGATTTTTTAATACCAAATAGTAAAAAAATACATATTTTTGGCTCTCTTTGAAACCAAATTTAGTTTCCATTTAAGATGTTTACTGTTTGCCACTGTCTTGAAACTTGTATTACCACATATTTTTCCATCCTTTTCATTCATTTTGACAATAGAGACAATAATGTATTAATACAAATGTCGCTACAGTGGAAACCCACTATTACATAATTCTATACAAATAAAAGTAACAAAAAACAATAATTAATCAAATTGAAGCAGTTAATATTTTCAAATTGAGAACACGACATGCGCCAACGGTTTATTGATGTCACAATTTAAAAGCAAAAGCGGATTTGAGTATTTTCATTTTTATTTTATTAACTTTTTATTTAAATTTTTAATTTAAAATAGTATGCTTGTGTTACTTTTGTATAACTGTTTGTTTCGATTACCCTGACATTTATATCGACGTATATTGTTTTTTAATAATCAGTGTTTTTTAAATAGAATGTATGTGATGACAATACGTGTTAATACAAGTTTGTAGCAGCAGTGGAAACACACAAAAATTTAGCTTGATTAGTTTATTTTATTTGTTTAGCGTATGATTAGTTTCAGAGGTTTTGTAAAATACAAATATTTGTTCTTTAAATAGCTTTTGCCAGCGATCTCCTCAGCGCGGAATTGAAAATAAATTTAAATAATAAACATAGCCTATTTAACTAAGTGATAATGTAGCTTTCTAACGACGATATTTTTTTAAATCAGTCCAGTAGTTTTTGACTTTATTAATTAACTATTGTAGCTGTCGTTCGCGACTCCGTCCGAGCAGAATTAAAAAAACATTAAAATCCTATGTGTTTTTCCAGACTATGACTCCATCTATGCGAAATTTCATCAAGATCCGTTGAGCCGTTCCGGAGATACCTTCAAACAAACATCCATACATTCATCTGAACATTCGCATTTATAATATTAGTATGATACCAAAATACTTATCTTTTCTCTTTATAGTATTAGTATAGATATAAATTAGTAATAGTTTCTTTTAAAATAATAAATTAATAGTAAAGTACTGTACCCTAAAGTTTACATATAACAAGTATCATTGACCTTTTCTAAAAAAATTATAGATTACAAATTTATAATTATTATCGCTTTTAACTTAGACCCAACAATATACTGATTCTATTACTAAGAGGAAACAGAAGTACACTTTCACTATGCGGTATGACAATAGACCCTCAATTTTATTTCAAGTATTGTTCTACCGCTTTAATTAATACTTTGCTATTGCTCTGGACGTTTTGATATGAATATTTATTACATAAAACTGCGTAGCGTAAAACAATGGTCCTGTTGTAACAATGAAATACTTCCTTATAGAAGATAGGCGTAAAGTAGGTGTTTTGTACGACTGATAAGAGGGTCTATAGCCGTTTGTGATTTGATTCAATTCTTCACACAAACTTTTCATTCTGTTTATAAATTCATCTTTTTAGCCGACTTGAAAAAGAAGGAGGTTATCAATTCGACTGTATTTTTTTTATGAGTGTTACCACGAAACTAGGCCCCTGGTGGTCCGATTTTGATAAAAATTATTTTAATCGAAAGGAAGTGCTTGCAGGTGGGTCCCATTTTCTTGATTTTTTTTAAATAACTAGAAGACTAGTAGATTTTCAATTTAGCTTCAAAATTTGTTGCGAAAATTAGTGACATTTTTGCTTTCAGCGCTTACGTAGGCTAAACTATAGGACCTACATAAAAATGATGTATGGACGAATTGTAGCTATTTAAATTTGCTAAATAAAAGTCCGGGATAGCATATATCTATCTATTATAGTTTTCTCACAATAACCATTTTTATTATTCACTTGCGCCACGTCTGGTTTATCATACCTATGTTTCGATTGTTTAAACATACTGTTGTCCCTCTTAATCTCTTTGAGGAAACAGAGATAGCAATATGTTTCTGCAGTTAATTTAAGATAATAAGTATAACATTTCATAACATGTAAATTCTTTATTATTTCTGTCCACTTGTTTAGCCATTGCAATTATTTTTCACTAACTGTCGCCGGCAGTTTTGTTTGGGCAGAAAAAAATATTGACTTAAGTTACTCTCGCACATATCAGCTACCTTCCAGTAAAAATCGCGTCAAAATTGTCCCGATCGTTTAGGAAACAAAATGACAAAAAATGTCTAAATTAATTTTTCGTTATAACTAACCTAAGTGTATAATTTATGCGTTATATTATTTTCTTTCGATATTACATACAGACACTCAAATTTGATAAATTATATAGATTTGTTACAACTTACGTAATTTTGTTGAGAGTCTTTTAAAAGATTGCCTCATATCACTTTGCCTCATGTTGTAACATCAGTAGGGCGTTTAGTCCATCCATCTTGTATGATAGACGTTGAATTCTTTCATATTATGTAACTACTTCTTACTGCAATTATAATATACCAGTTTTAAATACTCGAGAAGTTAGAAATGATTCAATCAAGTTGTTTTTATAATTGTGAATTTCCATTGCCGAAGTTCCTGATTAAAAAAAATCTATTTTTAAATTCCGACTATTTTATGATGTTTCTGGACGGATTTTTATTGTAGTTTTTCATTTCTGGGCTCAAAACATAAAGGGGTAACCCTTTACGTTATAAACCTAAGTACAAATATATTATATGTTGCCTCTGCCAAAGCTCTACCAAAAAAACATATTGTTACCTGTGGTTTTTTTTAGAACGAGAGGTATATCATCGATGTATCATCATCGATGTTTTTCTGGTCTTGTTTTGAACTTTGGTAGTGTAAGCTCACGGTTATTTACTGGCAGGAAGTAGAGCCTTACCTTTCACCATCGGAAACGCATAAAGCCTTAACAACGAAAGTGTATTGTACAAACTTGTTTGTGCATAGATTTATTAAGCCTTTGTAAGTTTCTTTGAGTAAATAAAAGCCCTTTCTAATTTAATAAATAACAAAAACAACTTAGTATTTATTAAGTTCCTTATCATATTTCAAATCAAGTAAATATATGATTGTACTTAATTAAGTTATTATAACTTCGTAATTTTTATTTATTTATCTCACAAATACAATGTTATAAAACGAAACCTATTTATATATTTAACACTAAATTAACTGCGTAAATATAGTCAATCTTTTTTTTTAATTACTACTGGGATTTGAATTTCTATATATAAATACTAGTAATACTAATACTAAATTTAAAACGGAATGTCTGTATGTCTGGCTCGCGGAAGACAGATCTCAGTTACCTGTCCATTAGATCGGTTACCGTATACGCTATGAAAACTTGGAAGTGTAAGTAAAAGTGCTGGAAGGGAATGGTCTGATGAAAGTTGTATCAATTTTATGTCTCTATTTGAAATAACATACTATTACCGATACAGATTACTTGAAATTAAACTAACGATAAGCCATTGCTTCGTTTGAATTAGCCTCATCATATTTATAGGTTTTTCCTTTACAATTGTCTTAATTATGTCTAACATCAATGCAGTCTGTAGATTATATGAGTAGTATACTTAAATCCATTCACATTTTATTCGAAAGTCTAGATGGAGGGATCTTCAGAACAGCTCAACGGATCTGGATCAAATTTGGCACATACGATCTCAGAAATGTGTCCGGTTCCCATGGGATACGTAAAATTCATATTTTTTTCTCGATAAATCCGCTATGGTTCAAATCATCTTGTTAATATTTAGTACAGATATAGAACATAGTCGAATACATAAGATGCTTCCAATCTTTTTTTTAAATCTGCGCAGACAAAGTCGTAGTTAGAAGAATAATTGAAAGACACTATTTTTCGATTTCTTTGTATCTCTAAATTTCCTAACGGTTCAAAATTATTGCTTGCGACGTAATATCAATTATCGTTTTTATAAAATTACTCACAACGTTATGTAAACACGAAATCCGGTCATTGGAATGAAAATTACGTCACTAATAATAACTAAATTATAAATGTATGTATGCATGTTAGGAGGTATCTCCGGTACGGCTCAAATTAAGCATAAATGTAGAATGTAGTGTGGAAGAACACGTAGTTTATTAAGGTTTTTACCATGGGATTCAACTAACAAAAAATTCCAATAAAATAGACGAATTAAATTTCCCTTTAAGTAAAAAATATAAAGAAATAAAAATCAAATTATCTTTGTAACCTTTACTATAAATTAGTGAGATTCAAAGTTGGAAACTTGTTTTGTCCGTTTGTCCATTATCGGTACGTTGCAGTTTAAATTAATATTAATCTCAATTCCGCTTACACTTTCTAAAAGATAAGAATTGGTTGTATTCGAATCTGGGCCTTTTAATACCAAATTATACAAATCGAAATATAATTGGCATTTTGTAATCACAGTTTTTATTTTACAATTTCAATTTAAACAAGTTAATTGCAGATGTTTATGTAATCTTACTAATATTAAAAATGCGAATGTTTAGATGAATGAACGACTGAACGGATCTTGATGGAATTAGGAATATGTATAATATAGTCTGGAAGAACAAAGCTATTTATTAAGTATTTTTAAATCCCGCACAGACAGAGTCGCGGGCGATAGCTAGTAGTATAATAAAAATACTTTAAAAATGTTTTTATTACACAACTAAGAACTTTTTTGCTTGAATTTACAACATATTTAAGTTTTTCTACTGTAAAAATGTACCTTTATTCATATTTTCTTCACGAATTGTCACTCAGTTAAATCGAGTCAATCAGTGTCGTGATTATTTAACATAGAAATGTAGGAAGTAGCAATCAAAGCGTAATGTATTCCATATATCACAGTAACCACAATTACGTACGTAGAAATATTACCGTATTATTTTATAACTATATTATCACTAAGATCAGAACAGAGAATACGTTATTGGATTTCCAAAAATATACAAATAAATTATTTGCAGAAAGAAATGTAATGAAATGTAAAATAAATATTGCACTTTATCACTTATTTACTTTTTTACATTTATGTTTTAATATTAATCTAATAATTTAAACATAAATCCTGGTTATGGAAATGTAAAGTAAAACTTAAGATAATTAGTGGAATTAATTAGAAATCAGAAATTATAAAAAAAAACTATTAACAATACCATTATAAGTCTGTAATTACAGACTTATAAAAACAGACATGTCTTTATTATCAATTTAAACAATAAAACATTCCAAAATAAATCCACAGACAATAAATTTCATTCTCAGGTAGTGATATGTGTAATATACCATTGAATTCGACCATAGAGTCAAGAGTCTAGACTCATGCATTATATTTCTCTTAACATGTCTAATTAAGACCACAACGACTTATTTGGACTACTAGTATTAATTTAGACCGTTAGGACTTACATTGACCACTAGGATTTATATAGACGACTGTGGAATTGGCGACTATACTAAGTAATAGTATCTCTTACAGAATCAGAAGGTGCAACAAGGAGGCACGCAGTTCGAGTGGGGATGGCAGCTGACACCAGTGGACGCACAACTACCTATAGACCACTTCTTTGTACAGGTCATTATTTACTTTATTATTTGACAATATTATTATTAATTGTTTCAACTTACTTTCATCAATTTCAACTTTTAAATGTAGGTCATTACTTTTGTTTACGACTAATAAATAATCTGGATAAGCGAGAATCCAAAGGACCGTGATATATTTCTCGCTTTTAGAGGTTTATCTCCAACACGAGTTTCGTACGTCGGGACCTGACAATAACTCTCGCTTCTAGTGAATTCTCACTTATCCAGTTTCGACATTTTTACCGTAGAACTATATTGCTGTAACACTTGTCTGTTATGTCAAAGAAAAATGAAAGTTAATACAATATCTATTAATACAAGTGGCAGTGGAGTGCCACGGTTATTATTATTTAATTTAAACTTTTTTTTTATTTAAAAATTGTTATCTATTTTTATTTTACCTAAATGCTTTCTAAAGACTTCAGACAAAATTTTGTTATTTTTCATCATTACAATAAACTTAAATTAACAAAGTAGAAAAAAGTTGGAAGAAAGTAGTGACAATTACATGTGAAGGTAGCCGAAGAAAATAATGACACGTACTATGTAGTTAGCGAAGAAATGACTTGTTAAATCTAACAGAGTTCTATCAAAATCGGTAAAAGCTTTTTATTTTCATAAAATTTTGTGTTACTTTTGTTTTTTGAAGTTATTTTAAAACATGTCGCTACTTTGTTATGATCAAAGAATAATCTATTTTCACTATATTTTTTCGTGTACGACAAATACATTTATAAACCTTCTAGTTCAGAACTACCACATAATACATTTCAATCATTTTATAGATTTAACATTTTTTCCCCAGACTGGGCCTCAAATCCAGTTTGCGAACAATATCGGTGGTTTACAAAATACCGGGCCACTGGTCGATGCTACTGGTTTAAACTATAATACTGCGGTAAGTTACCAATTAGTTGCAAACAGTATTTAATATTAACATTGAACCACAATCCTTTTATATTTACCACATAAATCTACTTTTTATATGTGTAGAAACACCTTTTCTTTATTACTCAATTATTCAACGTCTATCTTTGTATTTCAGATACCTTATCAAATATACCAAAATCCAGAAAATCATACACAGACAATCCAAGGAGTCAGCAGTGAAGCACCATTAGATATATTTCTTCTGCATCAGCAATTCCCCATCGCATTTGCACAAACACAACAAAATAAAGTATCAAGTGACTCTACCCAGTATATAAATGAACAAAATACAAACTCATACACACACACTGGATATAACATACAAACAGATCACACGACTACACAAAATAATCCAACAAGCAATAAATTTAGCACAACAGCATCTTATAAAGATAATTACAATGAAAATAGTGCAATAATAACACCTATTGTACAAGTTTTTAAAGATCATAATTGCACAAACGATGATATTGAAGAAAAAGAACAATCGAATATATTAGACGACAAAATAACGACATATGAAAATGTAAACGAAAATTTCGGAGCAAAAGAACAAAGACCCTTATATAAAGGAGCATCAGACTTTAAAATTGAAACAAGATCGAATACGAATAACGAAGGATATTATTATTATTCTACGGAAATAACTCCTACGACAAGAAATTATTACAATGCCCAAGAAGGTATATCAAAACTTGTAGCTTCAACACAAGATCTTATAAGTAACGATGATTTGTTAACAATCAATCATTCAGCTGAAAAACAACTTTACGATATCGACGAATATATTAGACCATACAATCCAAGAACCGGTGAATCTCGTAGTAACCAAAATAGACAAAATCAAATAACTTTAAAAGCGAAAATACATAACATAGAAAAAAATTCTATACCTAATTCAAACACAAACAATCAAATACTTCTAAATAACTACGAAAGCAAATTTGCATCACCTATAGTTGTACAAGATTCGAACAACGATGATTATAAAGAACAAATATTAGACACTTTAGTGTCAACAATGACACCGTTTATTCAAAATGGTTATGAAATTACTAGTATAACGAAAAATGAAAGTAAAAATGCTTATTTACCTCATTATTTTGATAAGGAAACAGTTTATGTAACACCAAGACCTATTGGACAGAAATACTTAGCTCCAATAACAGTAGCTTTACGATTATTAAATTCTAATAACTCTGATATCTTTAATACAATAGAAGATCATGACACTTCGGATAGTGAATTTGTTGAAGAGAAAGTAAAAATACCTTCTAAAGAAAGAACAATTGTTGAAATACAAGAATCTATTCCATTAGATATAACTCATATCAATGAAGTAGAGGTTCATCAATATTTAGAAGAAGGTAGAAGTAACTATCCATTAAACGAAGACAGATATTTACACAATACATTTAAAGATCAACAAATAAATCAGGAACAAAATATTAAAGAAATCTCTCATGAATATGGTAAGAAAAATATTGAAAGATACAATGCAAATAGTAATTTTGCTAATGAAGTACAAAATAATGATGAAAGAAATGAGAAATTAGAATCTAGTGAAAATATGGTAACACAAATTACAGTTGAATACAACAATTACAAAGAAAATAAACAGAATAACACCAATAATGAAAATGTTTTTGGAAAACGAAACAATCGTAAAGTTATTCAACCAATAATCGTCGAAAAAGAAGTACCTGTTCCACAATACATAGAACGATACATCGAAAAACCAATATCGAATTCCGAATCAAAAGCAAACCATGTACCGGTCGTTATACCAGTGCCATACGAGAAAATTGTTGAAAAACCTATTGAAGTCACAAAATATATTGACAAACCATATCCGGTACAAGTTCGGCAACCCTATCCCGTACCAATTAAAGTACCTTACCCGGTGGAGCAGAAAGTGTACGTAGATAGACCAGTACATGTCCCATACCCAGTAGAGAAAGTAGTCGAGAAAGAAGTTATAAGGAACGTTCCCGTACCAACTCCTGTCGCCGTACCGGTTAAAGTACAAGTTCCAGTCGAAAAACCAGTCATAGTACCAATTCCAGTAGAAAGACCGTATCCAGTGCCTGTCGAAAAACCAGTAGAGAAGATTGTTGAAAAAGAAATCCGTGTTCCTTATCCTGTTGAGAAGAAAGTATTGTACCCTGTACCTTATGAAAAAACGGTTCACGTACCAGTAGAGAAAATTGTAGAAAAACCGGTACACATAAACGTACCAGTACCTATACCTGTGCATATTATTAAACATTACCCTGTTGACAGAATCGTTGAGAAAAAAGTACCTTACCCTGTAGAGAAAGTAGTCGAAAAGGTTGTTGAAAAACCAACAATCGTTACTAAATATATCGACAGACCTTATCCCATTGAAAATCCTTACAACTTAGAAAAGAGAACAGAAAATGAAATGCCTTATGGTTTTCAATCTTACTCTATAGATCATTCTAAAGGAGAAGAATCTCAAAATGTACCACAATATTTTCAAAACCAATACCAAAATCTTGAACAAAATAAACCAGAAAAATCACCTTATTTCAATCAACTTCAAGGATATTTAAAGGAGAATCAAGAGCAGTTTACTTATGCTGTACCAATTCAGACTACACAATGGGGTAGTCTGTATGCTTCTACATATAAATACATTAATTTGAAACCTAATCAACCTAAAAACAACCAAATATACAATAAATATGTTACAAACAATCAAAATATATACTACGGACCGCCGCCATTACAAAAATATAACAGTTATTGGGAAAATAATAATTACAATTCTGTTAAATCAAATAGATTTGATAGACAACCTAAAATTACTAATCTAAGGATAGAATATGGATTCAAACCTCCGCTGATTCCAAGTATCGAAGTTGATTTAAATGGAAGACCAATAAACAAAGAGACTGACAAATAAATTTTAAATCACATCTATATATATAAAAGAAAGTCGTGTTAGTTACACTATTTATAACTCAAGAACGGCTGAATCGATTTGACTG
>DWMU01000088.1:0-13021 GCA_018246175.1 Papilio zelicaon
AAAAAAAAAATCCCCGAAACACAAAGTTTCCTTCCTCCTAATCTGTGTATAGACAAACATAAATACGTGTACAGAATAATAATTATTTACCAACAAATATAATGAGGAAAACCACAGAACACAGTAATGTAAATGTAAAATTGTTGTTAGCAACTGTAAATCAAGATGTTTGAATTATAAATCAATCTAAACATTTAAAATGAATTCATGCTTATTAAATCAGAAAAAAAAAACGCTTAGCAGCAAAACAGTTTTTCAATATTTTTCCCTTTTTTTCACACAAAACAATATATAAAAACAAAGATAACTATTCATCGATAGCTCCTACGAATAAGATTCAATGTGCAAATTGACAACTTTACAGGAGAGGCTTTCAAAGTTTCAACCATGTAGGAAAATAGGCCGCGCAGATCCTTTTACTTTGGCAAAAAAACACATATACATCTTTAAATGTATATTTTTGTTTAGTGCATGTTGTTAACTAAACTAAGAGGTAACTTTTAACATAAAAAACCACTTAACACTAAACTTCCTTAGCATTGAAAGAAAAAACATTTACGACTTTTACATAAAAAAACATTTTAAGATTTTTGTGTAATAGTTGCAATTGGTAAATACAATTTTTATCTCTATTATAATTTAAAAATAAAAGTCAAATTAGACCTTATGCCATCGCAATAGAGTTATATTTCGCTTGTTGTGAAAATATGTACAGTTTTATTGGAAAAAAATGTAAACAAACAAGTGAAGTACCAACATTAGTTTACGTCGTGATCGTGAGTCATGTGAGGGATTTTGCCTATTCATAGTGTGAGCTTAGATTTATATTGATAAGCAATAAAAATAATAAAGTAATGTAACCATAATCAACATTTCCATTTTATTTATTGTTATAGCTGTGTATAAATTAATTTAAATTTTAAAATAATTTATTTACTTATTTACTAAGATACTAAACAGCCTTAATAAAAATACGCCAGATAAACTGCAGATGCGTTGAAAAAACTGGAAATTAGTTATAAAAAGGCTGAATAGTAGCTTTTCTAGTTAAACCTATCATGACTAATTGGCCAATAATATGTCTAAAATAATCTAGTAACAAGTTTAATTAACACCGAAAGCCTAATATCACCACAAAATAAATAATATAAATTTGATTTTTATGTTTAGTTCTTACAAATTTATGCCAATTTAAAAATTACAAGTAACGACATGTCAAAATATATTCAAAATACGCGTTTATACTATAGATATGGTATGGAAAAAGAAGTGGCCGCATTGTGATAGAAAGAAACAAAGTCACCTAATCCTTGCATAAGAATGAGATAGACAGGTAACGGTAGAGAGAGATAGCTATATAGAAAGTTCTTAGCGAAAGACAGAGACGGAGATGTCTGAGTCACCGAGGAATGTATAAAGAATTTATCAGGATGAGTCATTCGAACATTGTACGAATTCTTCGAAATACTTTATCGTATCGTAAATCTAATATTATAAATGTGAATGTTTATATGGATGGTTGGATTATTGTCAGAAGTTATCTCCGGAACAGCTGCATGGATCTAGATTAAATTTGATTTAGAGTGTTAGTCTGGAAGAACGCAGGCTACTAATTAAGTTTTTACCGCGCGAACAGAGTCGCGAGTGACAGCTATTTGATAATTCGAAGAAAATTATTTTTAACATTTCCTAGTAACTTATCTTAGCATATTAATTTATACATTTATTTGGCTTAAATGTAAATGTTTTAAGATTATCAATAATGGATTAGTGTTGTATTAGATTAGAACTGGTCAGATAAAATTTATTTTTAAAAATATCTTGTACTAAATTAAATTATTGATTATTTACAAATAATGAGAGCGTCAGTGGCTCAGAGGTTAAGCACTTGACTTGCAATCTGCAGGTACAGGTTTCGATTCCTGCCATGTACCAATGTGATTTTCGATTTACATTATGTACATTTATCCGACCTTCTTACGGTGAAGGAAGGCTCGACACCCGTCACTTCCATTTCCCGAAATGGCGAAAAGTGGATTGCGGAGGTTCGTTTGGCCACGCTAAATAGAGGTCCGTGATCTCTGCCTACTCCTCTGGGTTACATGCGTGGTTGTGTATAAATAATGAAAGATTAAGATTTAGATTTAAAATATTGTTTAGATCTGCCAATATAAATTTAAAATTATTTCTTTTCATCCCTACAATTCTTCGTATTAACGCAATAAGTTTTCTAAGCCGCTTTACCGAGAAAATCCAACCCTAACAAGTCACCCCCTAACAACGATTCTGAGAAATCGTCGGAAAAGTTAGTAACTTACTCTGCGTAACTGATGTTTTGTAATAAAAGTCTGGATTCAATGGATTTTGTTACAAAATAATTATGGATAATATATTTGTAAGTTTAATACGAAAGCAATAAAATTTTCGGTCGTGGAACACCACGGTTATTAAACTGTTTTTTGGTTCTGATTCTGAGCATCTTTATTCGGAACACATCAAATAAATTGGAAACATTATCGCCTTATTCGGGGAAACGAATCATTGTTATTTAGGGTTGTGTTTATTCATTTTGTGACAACTTCGTTTGATTTCTATAATAATGATTTTCCTTGTCGAATAATAAACTTTTTAATTGATATGTAGTTTAAAAAATAAAACCTTTAAATGTTTTTTTTTATTTTGTAAATTCAGTTCGCTTATAGTTAACAATTCAATGAACATTTAAAGTGTGTGAAGAAAAGTCTTTCTATTCTAAACAATTGAAGAAATAGACAAAAATGTTTACATAAATTTTTGGTTTAAGTTAAAAAAAATAAACTCGTGTGACAACCCTATTGATTGTGATACCAAACATATTGTAAGCAGAATGACGCACGCGGAGAAACCAATCTGCAACGAGCAACGAAACGAATGTTTTACAATAATAGTGGTAAAACAACTTTTTGATGGAAAAATTCTTGAATTTGTTTTAAAATGCGTGGGAAAAATGTTCTATTTTTAAAACCTAACCTTTTCCTTTTCGAACTGTTGTTTTTTGTTACATAACAAGTTATTTTTCTCCTATTATTAGATTAGATTATTTTGCAGATTTATTAAGAATTTAGCTGTCGGCTGCGATTCTGTCCGTGCGGCATTGAAAAAAACTTAATATGTAGCCTGTTTTCTTCCAAACTATGTTCTGCCGTTTCGGTGATACATTCAAACAAACATACATATATCCATCTAAACATTCGCATTTATAATATTTGTAAGATTTGTGAAGATATCAGAATATAGTTCTGGTATAGCAAAGCGCCATCTACCGCCTCCATTTTCCAAAAAGTGGACTAATGTTTAAAATTTTTATCTTTTTTTAAAACAACTTAAAAACAGTTATTTTTTCCATTCTAGATATATTTTGGATAATAAGCATTTGGTAAAAGGGCGCGTGGTTGTGGATGTGGGCTGCGGCTGCGGCGCTAGCGCCATTGCGGCGACAATGGGAAACGCGCGCAGAGCTGTCGCTAATGACATAGATCCAGGTAAAATACGAAATTACATAACGCTATTATTCCAGTAAAATAAGGAACTTCGTTCCAATAAAATCCTACAAAATCTTGATGTATTTTTTATGGCACACAATTTACAATAGAAAAATTCTGATTATATTTTAGATTTTTTTTCACAACGGATTTTTTTTATTATATTCATGCCATGTCTTACATTCGAAAAAATCTAACTTTGGATTTATATATGGACAAATTAATTTTATTACATTAGATACTGATAATGTTTTCTTTCGTAGCAAAAGCAAAAACTGGAGATGCCGGGGATCGAACCCGGGGCCTTTCACATGCAAAGCGAACGCTCTACCACTGAGCTACATCCCCTGTTGAAATGTTACTCAAATTATTAGACAACATTGTACAAAAAATTATTTCAAAAATAACAAAACTACTCCGGCTTTTGAATTTCTCATTCCAGTTGCGATCTTAGCTTCACAACTGAACGCTCAATTAAACGGAGTTGCCATTGATACCAGTTCTGAGGACCTGGTGGGTACTGACTGTTCCTGTGACCTGGTGGTGGTAGGAGACATGTTGTATGACGAGGAGTTCGCTGACAGACTGTTCTCTTGGCTAACGCGCTTGGCACGCGACGGGAAGTTGGTCAGTTACTGAAATTAATTAATTACCTTGTATTGTATACTTTGGCATTCTTATGTTAACACTATTTAATGTGTTAACAGGTTTTAATAGGTGATCCAGGACGTCACGGGCTGACAGGGGAGAGACGGTCTCAGCTGAGTCTGATGGGGTCATATCCTCTCCCGAAAAACATATGTGAAGAGAACCACGGATATACTAACGCTAATGTGTGGAGATTAAAAGCTGATTGAAAAAAATTAAAATGTTTTTTTTAATTGGGAATAATAGGTGCAGGTTTAAAATATTGTGCCAGGAAGATAAGAGATGGCGCTGTCTTGGCGCTATTAACTTGACAATAAAACTAATGTACGATAAAGTGACCACTTTTTAGCATTAGGAAAATAAAACAAAAAAAATAATGCATAGTATGTATGTATGAATGAACGTACAAGATTTTTGGGTAATCGTAAGAATAAAACTAAATTTATAAATTCTTATTTATTTATAAAAATTATAACAAAAATACAATTGCATCGTTTCGCAGGCACAAGTAAATTCGTTGTAACATTATTGTTATAAAATACATTTCGTACTTTGTATATATTACGATGTACTTACACTAAAGTATCGTAACATTACATCTATTTACAATTCGAATATATATGTATTATCATATTTTACAGTACATTATATAAGAATAATTATCATATACAACTATATTATTTCAGATTTTGAACAAAAAAATAATATACAAAAGTAACGTTGCATAAACTTACGAACAGTAAGGATTTTTTTTAAAAATTTTCATTAAAGTATCCAAAGTACAATTTATAATTGAGATTCTATTTGCATTTGAAATATCGTATAACGCCATCTACTGCCAAAGTTAAGATAGCACAAATTTTGTTAAAGCGCCATCTTTTGGTCAGTTGTACGATCATATTTTTAGAACGCCATCTATGAACAAGCATTAACCACAAGTTGGTAGTTGTGGTAACTGTCAAGCGCCATCTATGAGCAAGATTAAAGTTAGTAGTTGTGGATAGCATTGGCGTACAATCCGTGTTTGGGTCTCGGTGTTCGGCTGGAGTGGTGCGAGTGGTGTGAGGGATGCGAGTAATGGCTGTAGGAGTCAAGATCAGGCGGCGGCCGCACCAGCAGCACTGGCTGCAGCGCCAGCGACTTGCGCGATCCCGCCACAGACTGCGCATCTGTTACGTATGCGTTATTCACTTCACCTGTTAACAATAGATGGCGTTAAATTCAATTACGAACATTCTTACTCTTCCCATTTCTTTTTAGAATTTCTCCATTTAACTAAACTTAATTATTTCATAAACATAAATTTAAAACGATATATTAACATTACAGTAATTTGTATACAGGATAGATTTTTACTGTTTTCTGTGTCGGAGAGCGACTGTGTAAATATTCATGAGCACAAAGAGGTCACTCGTAGTGGCCTCGTTCGCGTCGTCACCAAACACATGTTATAATAAAATAATAATTCGAATTATAACTAACTTTCTATAAATATCCTAAGAACAAATGTTATTTAATAGTTGTATTGAATTTTAATTTGTTCTATTGCATATATTAACTATTAAAAAGTTTACTTTTGCTAGCAAATGTAATACAAATATGATTGCATTACAGACGTAGAGTTAACAAAATATTCTTTAACATATCAGAGAACCAAAGTATAGACATTATCAAACAATATGCGATGCTTTCGTGGATTGTAAATTTTAACATGTACATGACATGTTTATAAGCAAAATGACCTCGAGTCCTTGAAACTGGACGCGCAATGTAACACGAGTTGTCAGGCTTACTCGTCACGACCTGATTACTGTGAAACTGAGTACAAGTTTGATAGTGAGGGTAGTGTAATACATCTTAAATGGCTTCATGTAAACTATAGTATGTTTGAAAATCAAATTTTAAAAGCAAGTTAATTAAAAAAATATAAAACAAGGGATTGTGACTTAGTATAGTCTACGTAGGAGACATCGACTTATGGTATAAACGAAAACGAAGCGAACCTAGACAGAAACTTTACGTTGATTTAGTTAACTCCAGCCAAAAATACAAGCAAGGCTCATAATTCGAAAACGATTCTAATATGAAGCAAACTCTAATCACATTCGGCTTTGTTTTACTTCGAGGTAGGTTTCGCTTTGATTCTGTTTCGGTTTCGCAGCATGCTAGCCCCATACACCATAACATACCTTTGTACAGCGAAGGGGGTGGGTAGGCGGTGTCAGGCTGTAACTTAAGATGTCTGGTGGCGAGGATGAAGGCGAGGGCGGCCAGCACTATGCCGTCCAGCGCGCCTATCACCGCCAGTAGATACGCCCAGCGCACGTGACATCGCCCGATGTTGTACTGATCAGCGGTAGGTCCGCAAGTCTCCTGCACGGCCAGCTCCGACCAGCCCGCCGGGTACACCGCCACGCCGCTCACCAGACACGCCGCTAGAAACACACAACTTAATTAAACAGCTGTTGCAATAATAACGACATCTGTTGTTGAATAGAGATACAAATGTTCAAATATGGCCTCAAAAAAACAGGAATTGTCTTGCCCTATTCAAGCGAAAGAAGGTTCTAACTTTAACAAGGGAAGAGAAAGAAGAATTATTACGTCTGGATGTAAAAGATCCTTGTACTCCTAATCTATTCCTCTGTCAATTGAAGGCGGCTCATTTGCATTTTACGATGTTTTAACACTAAAATATAGCTACCTGCAACCTTTTTTATAAACTTCACTACAATTTTCTGATAAGTTTTGTAAAACAGTGATATAAATAGTATGTTTCTGTATCGGTTTAACAGTGAAAATGCATAGGTATGAAAGTTTGTTATCCAGCGGTCCGTGAACTCCGCGTCGACTAACGAAAGCTGTTACAGTTTCAATTTCGTTGCTAATTGAAGGGAAAACTGCTGGCGAGCGATCTATAGAACGAGTGACCACACATTTGTATTTATTTAATGGATTTTCTTTTAAGTTTTTTTTATAAAGTGATGCATTTACCGTATATCGTCTATTTTTAAAGTAAGAATTGTATGAAGTTCATGAAGTATTAATAAAAATAGATGTTACAAAGAAGATGGATGAATGTTAGAACGTATCTCCAGAACGACTGAACATGTCTCGCTGAAATTTGATTATTCAATAAGTACTTTTTAGCCGACTTCAAAAAGAAGGAGGTTATCAATTCGACTATATTTTTTTATGTGTGTTACTGCGAATCTCCGCCCCTGGTGCTCCGAATTTGGTCAAATTTATTTTAATCGAAAGGAAGTGCTTGCAGATGGGTCCCATTTTTTTAATAACTAGAAGACTAGTAGATTTTGAATTTAGCTTCAAAATGTGTTGCAAATATTAGGGACATTTTTGTTTTCAGCGCTTATAATTCCACGCGAACGGTGTCGTGGGCAATAGCTAGTAATCTATAGTCTTATTAAAAATTATGGTTACTATAATATCTATAAAGAGTAAACTATAATCTACGGCGCAGATGCGTTTAGTTACAAGCGATGATTTTCTACGCCATGGAAAGTAATATTTTACCATCGAAGAAAAGCGAGGGAAAGTGACATTAACAAAGTTTAACTTAATTACAGGAATCTCAATAGTTTAATAGTAATTGTACACCAACCCTTGTCTGTACAAACGTCATACCGTGGGTTTTTGAAACCAAAATCTACATTTAAAACATATTGTTATCTGTGTTATGTCAAAGATAATGACAGGGATGGCGATATGTTTTGAGATTATGGACTCTTAAGGTTAATTAAAAAAAACTAATCTGACATATTTATAAACACATAAAGATCAATAAAAAGCTAAAGATATTTTTTATGTAGGATATTAACAAGTTGAGTTGTTCAGTTAACTAACGGATTTTATGCAAGAACAATGTTAATTATCCGTTACTTAGAACAATAGATGGCGCTTCTCACGCGTGGGCCTTTTTGTTCAAGTTCATCAAACGTCTTCTCAGTTTATACAACGGTATATTTCAGAAAGAAATAGAATATATCGTAATTTATACATATTTATTAAATTGGAATGTCTGTATGGTATATAGAAAAGTAAAAAGTTTATATTTTGTACAAATGATGTATTTTGTCTGTCGTTTCTTTCGGGTAATCTTCAGAACGGCTGGAGCGATTTTGACTGTAAAGGTAGCTGATGCACGTTGGCATATTATAGGTTATTTTTTTCTAATTGGGTGCTTTTGAAGTCGCTGTCGACAGACAATCTTACTAATATTATAAATTAGAATGTTTAGATGGATGTTTGTTTGAAGGTTATTTCCAGAACGGCTCAACGGATCTATAAATGGAATACATGTAGAACATGGTCTGGAAGAACACATGTAGCCTATGTGTTTAATAAGTTTTTTTTAAAATTCTGTACGGATGAAGTCGCGGGCGACAGCTAGTATACATATAAACGTTATAATAAGCAATAAAAGTTAACAATAACGTTAGTAATATCAACCAATACCAATAGATGATGAAGAAAAAAGAAATAGATTGCTTTTTAAAAAACCCCATCTCACGCCTGTAACCCAGAGGTGTAGGCAGAGATCACGGACCTTCATTTGGTGTGGCCAAATGAACCTCCGCAATCCACTTTTCCCCATTTCAGAAGACGGAACGCGACAGGTGGCGAGCCGCGTCGCAATCTTTTTCTCTTGGGAATTCATTGGAATATGTGTGGGTTGCATCACGATGTTTTCCTTCACCGTACGAACGTCGGATAAATGTACATATATAAATCGAAAAACACATTGGTACGTGGCGGGATTCGAATCCAAGACCTGCGGATTGCAAGTCAAGTGCTTAACTCCTGAGCCACCGATACTCAGATTGCTGTTAAAAATAATCTAAGTTACAAACTTATGATCTCAAGGCAATTGAATGTGTTGCTATTATTTAAAGCGATGAAAAATGTAATTAGGTACATATTTAGAAACATAAATGGTGTTACACAATTTTATAATGTGAATCTGCAAGTATCATAGACAAAGCCGAAATAAATGCGGCTTAAACCCGTGTTACGTTATGCCCCTCAATATAGATCTTACAATGTTAGGTAAGTTACTTTCTAAAATTGTCTAATATTTTTTTTAATAGAAGGGACTTATTATGTAATGTTAATTTATCAACATCTCCGTTAAATTTTAGGCGAAGATTTTATTGTTTTAAGTAATGAGCAAGAAAAAAATAATTTTGTACAAATATTTGGCTAAAACTTATATCAATTCATACTTTAACAATAAGCTAAATACTCAAATATGAAACCTATCTTTGTAATAATAATAATTTACTATTTATTAAAGACTAGCTGTAGCCCGCGACTCCGTTCGCGCCGATTAAAAAAAACGTAATTAGTAGTCTATGTGTTCTTCCAGATTGTTCTACATCTATGTCAAATTTCATCGAGATCCGTTCAGCCGTTTTGGAGATACCTTCAAATAAACATCCATCCATCTAAACATTCGCATTTATAATATGTATTAGTAAGATTAGGTACTGAAGCAATAATCCAATTTTGTGAGCACGTTACGTGAAAATGATAGTTCACGTGCTATCACTGTCACAACGTGATATGTTCATTATTACAATTCATGTATGAATTTAGAGGCACGTACAATAAGAAATTTATCATAATTTGAGATCATTTTAATACTTTGCTACTTCAATATGAAACTATATTTATGTATTTAACTGTTTATTTACTAGCTTTAGTCCACGACTTCGTCTGCGGAGAATTAAAAGAGAGTCAAGAGTTTCATGTGTGATACGATATGTTCTATATCTGTGCCAAATTATTCAATGGGTTCCACCATACCAACCATACTTACCATAATATTAATAAGATAGATCAAAAGCGAAACTACAAATATGATGTACTAGCTGTCGCCCGCGAATCCGTTCGCGTGGAAGTAAAAAATAAACATAACAAGTAGTCTATTTGTTCTACCAGGCTATGATTTATATCTTTGCCAAATTTCATCAAGATCCATTAAGCCGTTCCAGAGATACCTTAAAACAAACATCCATCCATCTAAACATTCGCATTTATAATATTAGTAAGCTAGTAAGATTATTTTTAACTAACTTTTTTCACGCATGTTCATTGAGTTGTAACTTGAAACATTTCAACATTTACCTTCCGGCGTAGTTGCGATATATCCTGAACTTATTAAAATTTTAGTAACTCCGGAATTAAAAAAAAAAAAACATATAATATGCGTTTAAAATGCAACTTTCTAAGAACGAATCATTAGCTCTAATGAAGTTATCGATAGTTCCTTTGTGTCTGGTTTACATTAGTACAGTAGGACAGTAGCGCTGGCCTGGCATGAACTGTATGGGTCGACTGGCGTCTCTTAGTATATACTTTATGCCAGTTGTATGCCAGCATGTATGAGGTATAACGTTCATATAATATATTAAAAAACATAATTCTTAGAAATATAAATAGTAAATAAGCTGCACTTAGTTCTTACTCATTGAATTCTAAGTACTTATATTTGTTACTCAACTATGCAAATATATAATTATTAGACTATATTAAGTCCATCCATCCAGCCTCGTAACGCCCACTGCTGGGCATAGGCCTCCCCCAAAGATCGGTCCTGTGGAATCCGCATCCTGGATACTCTCGCAACCTTGACCAGATCATCGGTCTATCTTGCGGGAGGCCTGCCCGCGCTGCGTCGACTATATTAAGTCCATTGATACGAAATTAGTTTTCGAACTGTAAGCCTTAGAAGTCAAAAGCTTTGTATTAGGTAAGATGTTTTCTCACCACAATCTAACATCTGCATTGTTTTGTAAAAGAACTTTATCATGCATTGGGTCATCAGTTGGGAATGTGTTGCAACTCAAATCTCCGCGTGTACATTTTATTTCTACTATTTGTCGATCGTTTTCGTAATAGAATCTTAGATAATACATTTGCTTTAAGATTTAATCATTTTGTTTAGTTACAGTCGAAATATTCCATTGTTTAGGGATAGATTTCGAATTATTGTATATAATTACGTAGTATTTTTTAATCCATTTCGTTTAATTTTTAACTATTTATAGTCCGTAATAGCAATTGAAAAAATACAGTCGAATTGATAACCTCCTTCTATTTGAAGTCGGCTAAAAAACAAGATCTATTTAGAGCGCGATCTCAACAGGGATCGAATATTGATTTCAGTTAATAATCTTTTCGATTCACGCTACATACATTAATAAGCTCAGTTTTTTTACGAAATTATAATTCAATTTGGTTTTTAATAAAAACTATTACAATTTTATCCCGCGGCAAATTCTTCAGGTGTGGGCATGTGAGCGCGGATCCTACTGCATCTGTCCTTGTCTATGTAAAGGCTCTTCCTTTTGCAAGCAATTTCCTTTTCCAAGATTCCACGGTATATCATCAGGTCTGCTCGCACAGACTCTGCCTCTCTCAATTTGTTACTAAACTTCTGTGTTGCCTCTTTAACATACTTAGCCTCCGCCATCAGCGCGTACTGTGCATTATCCCTACAATTTTCAACGTTACATCTGTCGTAATTCCTCGCCTGCAGTCGTGACGTCACCAATTTGTTTCTATCATTCATATTACTTAAAGTCGCTACCAAATTAGCAATCAAACTCTCCAAATCTGCTATAGTTTGCAGGTTGTTCTTCAAGTTTTCCTCCAGATGTTCGCACATCCCTTCCGTAGCTGCTATAGTCTCTCCAAAGGCGGCGTTGGTTCTGTCTGCTTGGAGCTTCATGTCCTGGCTGCCTTTGATAATAGCAGTCATCAAATCTCCGCGTAAATCTTCAGATTTCTTTCTCACCTCTTCACAGTTCCTAATACTCTCAGCGCAATAATGCTTCCAGTATTCCAAAGTACATGCATTCTCAGGCCACCTCACGACTGCTGGGTGATATAATATTAAATTAGAATCTACTGTCCAGTTAAAATTCTCTTTATCTAATATCAAGCAAACAACTTTATCGTTCCAGTCGGTTTCGATGGTGGCTTTAGCTGCTTTATTCATGGCCATTTGTTCCTCCACTTTAGCTAAAGTATTCATGAATACTCTTCGAATTTCTCCAACGATGGCCACCTCTCTCATAAGTTCCTGTTCAGCGTCGTCTCTCACTAGATCTGGTTCGTATCTCTGAGTGCGAAGCTCAAGACATTCTCTTGATATCGCTTCAGGCAACATTAAAATTCTACAAGCTCCTTTCAACCGCGCTCTGTTCTCATCTAAAATATTAATCTCATCGGTAATAGCTTCTAGAGTCTTTTCGACCTTTGCTTTCCAATCTTCGCACTCCTTAATTCTTTTGTCCAATTCGTTATTCGAATTATTCAACTTTTTATCCATTTCCTCAAAGGTTTCAGCTAGTTGTTTTTTGGTGTTGGTTTCGAATAATTTTGCTTTGTCGACCGATCTTGGTGTGAGGACAGATTCATTATTTAGTCTCCAATCTCTGGTACTGTATCTGGTCATGGAGTATTTGTCGACGACAGGTCTGACTCCCGTGATGCCCGACTGCGGGGTCCAGTCTAAATGTCCCGCCGCCCATGGGTCTATGGAACCCATACCGAGAAAGTCCCCACTCGTGGTATCGGTCGGTTGTGGGAGGTACCTTGGAGGTGCATTAGGAGGATATACCTTTGGTTCCGGAGGCTGTATACAACCCGGTCTGTAAGGGGAACACGCTGATGTAGGTACTCCATCTTGGTTACTATTTTCCGACTTCCATTCCGGAGGCCGGTCAGTTCCTGAAGTGGGACATATGTCTGGACACGTCATGTTTTTATTGAAACTCATTATGTTGAAATTTTAAAGGAAAATTAATATTAATATAGTAAATAAA
>DWMU01000089.1:0-13012 GCA_018246175.1 Papilio zelicaon
CTCCCGGTTTTAACCGCATTGATCACTGAGACATCATTGAATATTTGCTTTCTCGTCGACATGATAAAGTCTATCTCGTTTTTTGTAGCACCGTCTGGGCTCATCCAGGTCCACTTTCTTTGCTCTTGCTTCCTGTAGAAGGAGTTCATCATGTAGAGTCCCTCCTTCTCCATGAAGCCGGCCAGCAAGCCGGCAGCTCCGGTCGTGCGGAATAAAGAAAACATAATTAGTAGCCTATGTGTTCTTCCAGACTATGTTCTACATCTAGGACAAATTTAATCAAGATCCGTTAAGCCGTTTTGAAGATACATAGTATATTAATAAGATTATGAGCGTCAATTATGGGTAGGAAATAAATGTCCTCGACTGTAAATTTTCAACGTATATTTTGTTTTGTATCAAAAACTATAAATGGTTACTTAAAATTCAACTGGATAAAATAAAAGAAGAAGTAATATTGGTGAGAGAATATCCATACAAAACGAATTAAAGCAAAATAAAAATCCATAGCTTGTTAGCGTTGCGGTTTGAACTCTTGGCGTAATGCCAGAATATATCCTGATAAATTTTTTTTTATTTGCAGTCGCTACAGTAACTGTGAAAGTATGTATCACAAAATTAAAATGCTCTCAATTTGTAGGTATTTATAAACATACTTATAACAAAAACACAACTCACTAGTGGCAGAGATTGTCACATTTCCGTTTGGTACATTCTTTTCACACTCTTGCTTGACACCCAATGCTGGATAAAAGCCTCCCCCAAAGATTACTTGTAATTATTGATTGCTAATTACGTATACATTCAAGTTAATTAAAAAAAAACACTTTTTTATTTTTAACTGGCTGTCGCCTGAGATTCCATCCGCGCGGTATTAAAAAAAAACTTAAAAGGTAGCCTTTGTGTTCTTCCATACTATGTTCTATATCTGTGATAAATTTCATCAAGATCCGTTCAGCCGTTCCGGAGATAACTTCAAACAAACATCCATACATCCAAATCCATCGAAATATTCACATTTATAATATTAGTAAGAAGTAAGGTATAATTCAAATCTTACTTTAAAACTTAGAATAATTTAATATACTTTTAATACGTACTCATTTTGTGTTTCTTTACTAAATCCATACTAAGGGTCACCCTTAGTGACAACTTGTAGACAATGAGTTACCAGTCAGTATGATAATTAATAATAAAGATTAATTCTCAATTTTTAAATTCTAATTAATAAATTATTAGGGACAATTCTAAGTACGTCTTAAATATACAAAGAAGTAACTTGTATTTCTTCAACCGAAGCTCAAAGTAATTCGAGATATAAGTTTGGAGCAACACATAGACTCATGTGCGTCACAAACTTTGGCCCCCGTTTACACAAAGCAAGTAATTAATTTAAGTTGGCTAAGTTGAGCAGCCTGTGTTGTCCTACGACTTAACAACTTGCCTAAAGTCAACTTGGAGCATGTACAGCTTACGTTAATTACAAAAATAAAGTATATAACTTGTTATGTAATTGATTTTTATGTGGTATCGAATCGAATAATGGATAGTGTAACATTTATGTTTATATAAAGAGTTTTTAGCTAACGCGACCTCGTCGTCACAATAGAAAAAGTAACCTATCGTATGCACGAGAGCATCAGCTACCTTCCTGTCCAAGTCCCGTCAAAATCGTTCCAGCCTTTACAGAGATCCGGACAAAAATTTAACAAAATAGTTTTTTATTAATAGCAACGCAAATACATCATGTACATATACGAAATATGATATTTTTTCTACATTACATACATACATTACAATTTAATCAATATGTATAGATAAAAAATAAGTACATAATTTAATTGTCAATTTAACCAATTTAAGGTACGAAAAATTAATCAATTATTCAAAGGCGAACGATCCATTTTTGAACTGCCTTCCATACGAATACATAGTGATTACAATAACCTTTGTATAGATCTCTATTTTCGAGAGTTCAAGGGATTACGATATTTTTCTCACATATAAAAGTTTATCTCTAAACTAAACCGAGTTTCTTGCTTATAGAGATAGTCCTTTGGGACCAGACAATGACTCTAGCTTATAAAGGTTTCCCACTTATCCAGGTTCGATTGTATTTTTATAAATATTATTTTCGTTGACAATATTATATACCAGATATAATCAGACAGATTTTTTATTAAAACATTAAGAAAATATTAGTAACTTAAACGACAAAGACAGATAATTCATACAAAAATATGTCTAAATATGAGAGATGTTTAGACAAGATGCTGTGCAAGTCTCTATCGTGTAATAACTTAACTCGTAAAACAGATTTCGGGCTAAAATTAAGTGCTTACTTAATAACTTTGCTCGTTTAAAGTAAATTGACATTGTTATAATGCAAGATGTAATAGCTTTGAAGTAGGAAGTAAATATTTCAGCACAATATCAGTAATAAGTTTTAAAAAATGTACTCACCATTAAATATAAACGCGTAGAGAAAATTTTAAGTAAAATAATATGGGCATTGCTTGCAAATGTCAACGTTCAGCAGTCACTCCGCTATTTTTTTTATAGCAGAAGAGGGCAGATGAGCAACGGACCGGCTAAAATTATTTGATCCATTGCCCATGGACATCCGCAACGCCAGAGGAATCGAAAATGCATTGCCAACCTTTAAGGGAGGTGTACGCTCTTTTCTTGAAGGCCCCTAAATCGTAATTTTAGGGATAACAGGCCGCATACTCGTTTGCCTTTTATTATAAATAAATAAGATTTTTTTTTGTGATACGACTATATTATTTTGTACAAAAATTTGATAATAATTGTAGACTCCATTTGCACAGACAGTATACTAATGAGGCGACAACTGAATGGTTGTGTTTATCGGCAGGACTCGGCTTATGGACTCACTCGCTTATGACTTCTAAGGTACAATCATTGCTATATACATTAGTAATAAAAATATGGATATTCCTTTTTTTAATTCCACTTTAAATGGTGTTTTAAAATAAGTAAAATTTTACTTACTCCTGTAACTGAATGCCAGAGTGATTATTTTTGAGAGTTATGTCAATTATTAGGTTTTATTCGTTTTGTATTCTCTACCAAAAAGTTAATTTTTCCCATTAGTTTTTAACTGTCTTATCCTTAATATTCTTACAATAATCTAAAGTTCCCGCCTCATTACCGATGTAGCTGTGAATCAAGAGGAATCGGACTATTTTAATTGTTCCTACGTGGGTCATTAGCGATGGATCGCTTTCAGACAATCCAAGGAAAGTCTAGCGCTCGAGGGAATGGAATCAATACCGTTGAATGCTAAATGTAAACGTTAATTGAAGCAGAAGACTATTTATTATGCCATTTGATAGCTTTTAGTTAAAGTCTTTCTTTATTCTTAACTCTATCGTCTTTTGTTCTTAAAGATATTCGAAAAGTTTTGATTTTGTTTATGATATTTAGGGCTTTATCATAAAAAACTTAGACAGCATTTCAAATACATTTTATCTTAAACATACGTCAACCCTTTAATACTGTGACTCTAGTGCCCGGCGTGGATTTTTAATTTCATGGTTATTGAAACATTATTATGCGAAGGCTTGCGAAATGCGATCTTTACCAATAAATAATCAAGTACTTATATAGACAGCATTGTGGTGATTCATATTTATGGTGAAACGTTGACATCAATAATATCATTTAGCGGCTGTCATATGGTTAAAACGCGTGTTTAACTTAACAGTCTCTAATAGTATTTTTTGGAGTAATACATTAATTTAAATACATATCTTAGTGGATGATTAAAAATACAAAGAAATTTTAACACGACGATCATTAAATAAAATAAATAAAACCAAAAAGAATACAATTATAAATATAGGTACATACATATATGTTACTGTGAAATAAACCACAGCGGTATTTCCAAACTAATACAGACTTAGGGTCTTTCAAGAATCGAGCGTACTATCTTATTAAAGGCCAACGATGCATCTGCAACGTTTCACCGTTCCTTTGCCCCCTTATCTTATAAAAAAAATGACATTATAGTGAAAACGACACTAAGAGTCTGTGCCAAAAACACAAACTTAATTATGAGGAAACTAAAATCGACTTCAACCTAAATTAACCGACGTATTAAAAACATGAATAAAGCAACACTAGAAGAGTCTAAGAAAAAAAGTAATTTTTTATATAAGCTGTACGAAAAATCTGCAAAAATTTGCGTGAAATGCCGCGTCATAGGTGGTAATTTTTGGGAAGCTATTTAAATTTTTCTGATAGTAAATCTTTGTAGTTTAAACCTTTTGTCTTGTCTCTTCCAGTTATAGTATATTCTTGGTTTATATCCCACAGGACGTCGCGGTCGGGTCCCGGCGCTGCGGTTTCTGTGTGCTAAACTTGATCATAGGGAAGGGTAGGCCTGTTTCTTTAAGCCTTAATCCAATTACTTCTGTACACATAAACATTTATTATTAAAAAAATGGAAACTAACCGAATGACTGCATTCGGCATTCGGCATCTGCAGTACTTCTGGTGTTGCGGATGTTTATGGGCATCGTTGAACACTTTGTCAACAATCTGCAAATTTGTGAACAATCTGCATTGGGTCAGCGTGGTTTGATAAGGCCTAGTCACTCCTAACGTAGGCTAGCCTCGAGCCCTTGAGGACGTGTAGAAACTAAGGCGAAGGGAGGTAAGGTAAGACGAAATTTTGTTAGGATTTTATTTTCTTCAGCAGACGAATTATCACATGGTTTTCACTGTTAAACAATACGTTTTTGTTTTCATACAAAACTCAAATAAGTTCTGTATACATTTAGGGAAAATGGACGATTGGACAAAATTCTTTTGGTAACCGTACAAAGTTACAGAGTAGACTATCAGAGGCAGTATGTTTTAAAATTTAAATAAATAATGATATTTAACTAGTTTGAATCATTAAGGGAAACCTTAAAACGCCATTAGTTTTGTGTAATAGCTGAAGCGTCATAAATCAAAGCTTTTAACCCTTTGCCTGTCAGCCAGTCGTTTGGACAGTCGAACTTTGACTAAAGATAATAGGACTAGACAAAGTGATGTCGTTTACTAAATAAGTTCTACCGTTTTTCGTATGAATTGAGGAAATGATGACAATCATATATGTGTCATCACACCTCTTTATGGACGTATACTTCTTCTTCTAGCTCTACAGCCCTTTAGTGGGCATTGGCTTTGTTCATCAACTTTTTCCACTTCAGTATACCTCTGGCCACGGACTTCCACTATGCCTGAATAAATACTGACTGAAAAAATGAGTTCCACAAAATACAGGCACATAATCAAGTTTAGAATAGTTTGCTTGACAGGTCCAGCTTCTTAATAGTCAAAGGGAGCAATGAACATAAATTAGTCTCCGTCCGTAGCTGTCACATGTCGACGCCTCGCGATTGTATCGTGGATTGTTTGACCTCGGTATCAGGGCGAGGGTTAATTGATCTGGGATAATGTCCGGTGGCTAGATTGCGTTATGAGTAGTCTATGTTTTTATAGAGGGGTCCGAGTTCCTCAGTGGGGACGTATAGTGAGCTGATGGTCATGATCATTAACAAAAAAACAGCATAAACTTAGGCCGCTTAGACACGCTTTCATTAATTTTTTTACCAACGATTTTTCTTTCAGCAACTCTACAACTTTCTTTGGGAGTTATTTGTGCGGAATAAGTAATTCCGTGAGAGGTCATTGAATCTTAAAGTACTTGGAGGTTTCTTTTCAAATTAACTATTTTAAGATTGTATATAAGTCTAAGAGCAATTATACTCTCATCATAGAGGTTTAGAAGGAAATAGAATTTCATATAGCAGTGGAACAATTGTTAGTAGAGCTTTGGTATACTCGACTACGACTGATAATTTCTAAAGAGTCTTTCAACAAGGACGGGTCGATGTCAATAATCTGTGGAGGCCATTTTGTTTTGGCGGCATCAGTCAAATCTGTTTTTTCTTATTCAGTCACTGATGCCAAATCACCATAGCAAGTTACACGGTTGATTAGCATGTGAAAATGATAAAACTTTAGTATCAAAACGAGTGTTCGTTAGTGCAAACGTTGCACGCATTGCGCCCATTTTACGGCAGACGCGGTGGCCCTTCAAAGTCTACTCTCCAACGATTGATGACTAAATTTGAGACGACCGGTTCGGTAAACAACCAAACAACACCTTTACGTCAAAGGAACGCCAGATCGGCCGAGAACATCGCCGCTATAAGTGATAGTGTTCAGGAGACACCGAGGCAATCGATTTCTCGCCTCTCTTTATATTAAAAATCGTTTATAAATTTTTATTTCTAAACGTATTAGACTACTTTTTTACTTAGAGGCATTTCTCTAAGGTTTTTCATTTAATTTTGAATCCGACTGACATTTAACAAGAATTTTACAATGAATTTCTTGCTGAAAGCTTCGTTGAAACTCATTGTGAAATTCTTTAAAGCGACAAGATTTTAATAATAGTCTTGTTTGTTTACAAGGACTTTTTAATTCAAGCTCTTTTTCTTTTTCAATGGATGGCAGTGCAATGACTTAGTCTTAGAACTTTAATTTCTGGTAAAAAATAATTGTTCCATTCGGATAATAATATTCCAAATGGTATGGAAATTTTTAACAGAATTTAATTTCAAATATAATTTTCAGTTTTATATCAAATAAAGTTTATTCTACGAGTACGCAGTTTACATTATTAGAGGGATCCAATCCAGCGTTGGATTACAACTGGAAATAATTTAATATTAGTTTTAACTACATACTAGTATTTAATTTAAATTAATTCTGATTTGTACTTTAATATTGTTTGTTAATTTGCTTTATTTACATAGTCTTTTGTTTTATTTATGGAGTGATACTTTGTATACGTTATGTTTACAAAGTAAACATGTAGTGAAAAAACATGTTGCCTGAAATCTTTTGTAATATTGTCTAATACTGATGTAAGAACACATGTAATTTTGTTGATTAACTAAATAAATAAATAAACCCAAATTGAAATGCACTGTTTGAATTTATTTTAGAGAGACTTGTTTAAATATACAATAACCGCAAAATTTATTCAAATTATTCTATAACTTTACATTAAAACAAAATGCATAAATAGAGTTCTTGGAAACTGAATCCTAATTTTTGCATTAGCGTTAAACTATTCCAATAACTGAAGAATTTAATTAAAGTCAGTAAACAGAGCAATGGCCAGTGACTCTCAGTGTCTCTATGGCTATACACTGCATTTTGTAGGTACCTACTTTGATGCTTTAGATTTCCATTAAGTGCATGATTTTTTAACTTACTGTAAGGGTAAAAAAATTACGAAATGGTATTTAATATTTAAGAATAATGTTACTGTTACTAATATTATAAATGCGAATGTTTGGAATGTATGAATTGGATGGATATTTTTTAGAAAGTATCTCCAGAACGGCATTGATGAAATCATGTATAGATGTAGATCACAGCCTAGAAGGACACGTTGGCTTCCTATGAGCCTAGAATTGTTTAGGGTTCCCGTGGCAAACGTTTGATTCGCATATTTACTCAGCAACGGTTCAACATATCTTATTAAAGTTTGGCACAGATATAGAACATAGTCTCGAGTAACATATGTTAATTATTTCACCTTTTTTAATTCTGCGCAGACTAAGTGGCGGACAAAAGCTAACAATAAAATTAATGTAAATCCTTTTAATTTGCTTTCGCATATTTTATTTCGTAACAAAACTCCTTTTTGGTGGATTATAAAGATACGATTGAATTATAGAAATAATAAAAAAAGCCATGTAATAGTCTCAAATAGAAACGGCTGGGCGTCTCTACGGCAGTCGAGTGGGCGTAGGTCAGCGGTCAAACTGTCAATATGTTCATGCACGATTGGGTCCGAAATGAAAGAGTTCGCGTAGAGAAAGTTTTGAAGTTTATTTTTAATTTAGTTTGTAATTAATATTATAGAATAGACTTAAAAACTACTGAACAGATTTTATAAATTATTTTATCATTAGAATGATATTTTCCTGGTAATATTGTGTTTATTTAATTTACTGTTTTTATACAATGTTTAAAAAATTTATTGTCACGCGAAGAATACTAGCAAATCCAATCGTTTGAGTAGTTTTTGAGTTTATCTCTTTTTGTTATTTTATAAGTAGCTTGTTGATGTATATCTATCCTTGTCTGATCCATTATAATATTCCTTCTCTCTCATGTAACGGAAAGTGTAAATGTAACGTGTCTTTGAAATGTAGTTATTAATTTATATCATAAATTGTCTAATCTAACTAATATTGTAAATGCGAATGTTTAGATGTATGGATGGTTGTTTTTTAGAAGGTATCTCTGGAACGGTTCATGGTATCTTGATGAAATTTGGCACTTAGTAGAATTTACAATTTATTTTAGAACACATAGGCTACTAATTAAGTTTTTTTTTTAATTCCGTTCCGACAGCTTGTTTGTTTATTATACCTTGTACCAAAAATATTGTATGTAGGTGGTATCGTGTGATCGTATGTATGTCGCACGCCTACCAGATATCAACATACAAATGATGTTTCACGGATTTCATTAGAAAATAATTTGTATGTTAATTCAGTAGGTGCGGTGTGTTCTTACATGGTTTTGAATTGCTGTTTAAATTAGAATCTCTACTGCTTTCCATCGTTATTTGAGATTATTTCATAAATTTGCGATTGGTCGTTGCCTACAGGCACCACAGTTAATTTACCTATAAAAAATATTCGTCCGGGCGGAATTAAAAAAAATTAAGTAGTCTATGTGTTCTTCTACATTTGTACTAAATTTTATCGAGATCCGTTGATCCGTTACAGAGATATCTTCAAACAAACGTCCATCCATCTAAACACTCTTATTTATAATACTGGTAAGATTAAAAAAAAACCTTTATTTCAGATTCATACAAATATCTTGTTAGTCTTTTATATGTATACTTAAAATTATATACTTTGAAGAGGCTTTACGATAACAAGTGAATACTTGAGATCGTCCATATAAAGAAAGATCAACATCTTGAACTTTTCCTTTTACGCATAGTAAAGAATTTGTATCAAACAAATAAAAAACATATTAATATAATAATAATGTCACATTTAAACGTATTTTACTTCTATTGGATTAGTTTAAAATCCATCACAGAAGTAGAGGAGTCCAGAGGTTCATCAAAGATTGAGAACCAAAGTTTAGAACTAGATGTAGTGTGGTAACACCCTTATTTATTAGTACATAAGTAGGGAGTAATGTGGGTAACGAGTGTACAGCTCAATTTAGTCGCTATAATTGGATGCATCTATCCAATTATTTCAGCTAAGCAAGCTATTTAATTGGTATAAAACATAAGATACTATATAACAGGGAACAGATTACTAAATGTTAATTTAAATATTCCTGTGGGTTTTAATTGTGATAAATAATTATTGTCCCAAGCCGATGAATTTGAAGGTAACAACTAGTATGAAATTTACATATTTATTTAACACCATACACGTAATGTTTTCTATATACTGTTACCTCTTTTGTTTTCTTTGAAAAAAAAAAAAAAAAAAAAACTGAAACAGAAGTATGTTTTGTAAGACGATGGTTACAGTAATACAAATTTAATGTAACTTTGTATTTATTTAAATAACATGAAACGGAATTCTAAAACAGTAAAGAATTTTTATTAGAATTATAACATTAACAATAAACGTTAACATCTGTGTAATGTTTAAAACTTTGAATGCAGGATAGACAGAGGTAATAAAAATATTAGAATCATAAACAAGTCAGGGTGGCCGTGTGGTTCAGTTCTAAGAAGTAAAATCTATTTAATTATACAAACTTTCGTGAGACATTATCAATTACAAAAAAATATCAATAACTAACATGGAAAACGGTTAAAACACTCACGTCCATTTGTTCGGTGTCGGCACCGACTGATGAAGGGCCCTCGGTGGGCTCGAAACTTTCGTACACAAGCCAAATAATCTTCGAATCCAGACAATTTTAGACATTAAACATTTTGCAATGTAATAGTGCCTACAATACGCGTCGCCGACATTTCTATCTGCCATCGACAAGCTAGTTGTTAAAATTATAGTAGGAAAAGTTGCTACGATTGTCAAGATGACTGTGGAAAGCTGTACAATTGACTTTACATTTATACAATCGAGTGTTGTAGTGCGTTTTTTTAATTATCCGCAATCTTCGCTATTCTTCGATAGTACTCGGCAATGTTCGGCGATCTTCGTTAATCATCGGGAACAGTTGCCCACTCGCCTCTCCCGGGAGCAATTGGTTTAATAACCTGTTTGCTACCGATCGTGTGGTTCTTGACCCACCTGTTAGAACGAGTTTTTTTTTGTTTTACTCTATCGCCTCTCAAACTATAGTGTTCTCGAATACTAATTTATGCTTATATCTAACTAGTTTTATAATTATAACTAGCTGTCTACAGTCACTCCGTCTGTACGAAATGAAAAAAAAAAAAAAACTTAATTTGTTGCTTTTGTGTTCTTGCAGACTATGCTCAACCTCTATGTCAAATTTCATCGTGATTCATGCAGCCGTTCCGGAGATACCATCAAAAAACATCCATCTTTATAATATTAGTAAGATTACAATTGTTTGAATGTTGCACTGCGCCGGTTCAACTAGAAATGGCAGAAATCCCGCAATCAAGACATTGTTTTTTAACTCTGAAACGGCATTATTTTACAACAAAAGAAAATCGAATTCATTAAAAATAAATGTCATTGAATATGTTCAAACAGTTAATATCTCGTTTTCTTATTTCTGCTAACAAATGATTATTATTTCAAACGACATATTAAAAAATAACATTAGTAAATTTTATTATAAACTACACATCTTTATTTAAGTAAGACGAAATACTTCATCGTTTTTTGTTATCTAATATTCTTGAAACAAGTCTTGATTAAATTTTTAAATCGGATAAAATGAAAAGGACAGAAAGTATACATCTATTTTATACAACCTTTATCATCACCATCCCTATGGAGGCACAGTATGTACTACTTCTTCATACATCTCTATCAGCCGTCATATCTGAATTTACTCCCTTCTTACGCATACCCTCTTTCATACAATCCATCCATACTTTCTTTGGTCTTCCTCTACCTTTATTGTTAGCCATTCACATTCAATCTCATTACTTTTTTGTTTACATGAACATCATCCCTATGCATAACATGTCCAAACCACGCTAACCTTCTGCTCCTCAATTTCTCGATAATTTTATATAACCCTTAATCTTAATACTGGTTCTCATAAGATAATATAAAGGAAAAATATAGCTCTCAGTGATTATTCTTAGAAAAACATATCATATAAATTAACCGAGAGATATGTATAAACTTGTTTCACAACTAATCTGCATACAAGATCAACTTCATTCATAAGTTTTCTCACAAGCGCTAATGACCGGTGTAGGCTTTAAACATTTATTATTATTACTCTGTATAACCTGTTACTGTTAATAACTCAAAATAAACATAATTGTTGACACAGAGTAGATAATACAGATGAACAATTCAATTTACACACATTATTAAAATTGATTTACCTGTATGTAATATTAGCTGTCGCCCACGACTCTGTCCGCGTGGCATTAAAAAACTTAATAAATAGCATATGTCCTCTTTCCCTTCCCACTCTTTTCTTATTAGGAAAGGATGGGAAGGTTAAGTGGATTTGGCGGAAGAGGGGATGCATAGGAAGGAGAAATATCCTCTTTATGTGCGTCTTCTCCGTTGATTAAACGTAAGCAACGCATCTGCATTTGCAAATGTCTTTGGGCAACAGTCACTTCGCTACGTTACATTACGTTTGAATTAGTACTAGAATTATAAAATTCATAAACTGGATTCTTGTAGCGTAGTTTAGTTATACATTAACTGGATCTACTGTGTTCTCTGCTCTATGTAAAATTTCGATTGACTTTTATAAAAACCGGCCACCAAGGCCAGTGCTACGGTGAACGACTTATCAATCAATAGCAGGTATCTTGACTTAATCAGTATTTAACTTCATCATTCATCGCAAGTGATGAATGAACTAGTTCTCATTCACTTAAGTTTCTAGTTTGAATAGGCTACAATCTTATAAGAGCTAATCAAGTTAATACCTAAGCTAGGAAATCTTAACACAACTCTAGTGTCTGCTGCAAGACATTTTTTGTCCTAATTTATAGAATAGAAATCGCTACAGTTACGAATTAAGAGACTTTGACAGACCCTATAATTCCCTTTAAGGTAGGCAACGTATCTGCGGTTCCACTGGTGTTGCTGATGTCTACGGAAGTCGGATCAATTAATTTTAGACGATCCGCAGCTCTTTTGCCGCCTTATAGTATAAAAAAATAAATTCAGCAAGTAATACCTTAGGGGATAGACCTGTAACATACTTAATAAACAATACCCTTAGGGTGATTTAGAATACTTGAATGAAGATATTATAAATTCTATTGTCCGGCTTACGGTAACATCAGAGGAAGATATTTCAGCTTTTGCGGGCGCTACACAGACAGTTCTTGATTTACGCGCGTTCTCTCCTGACAGCTGTCAAATGTACAACCGGATTACCGGCTATTGTCTCGTCTTGCTTGAATTAGCCACCGTTTCACCATGCTCTGGGGAAAATTTGTGGTTTATTACACAGATAGAGTGCCTAAAGATCTTTTGATAGGAATATTAGTTACAAAGTATAACTAACCTATCGGAACAATTTTACCTTTATAAAGTTGAAAGGACAAATGTCCGATTTTATAAACGTGTTTATGTAATATAATTAAACATTGAAACTGCCCACTCCATAGATTATAAATTTTATTATCAGCCAGTGACATGTGTAAATATGTTTTTTATTTCCATTTAATTCATCATTACCAACCTACCCTTATCCCTATGGAGGGCCGGCACAGTATTTACTACTCCTCCATACATCTCTATCAGCCGTTATATCTGAATTTACCCCCTTCTTACGCATATCC
>DWMU01000090.1:0-12973 GCA_018246175.1 Papilio zelicaon
GCTAAGTTTTATGAACAATGATGTAATGGATCGATTACATTGTTGTTCTTATAATATTTATTGGGATTATATAAATAAATAAATTTTGTAGAAATAACGTTTGTTATTTAGATAAAAGTATATCGGTATTTATTATTAGATTATTACTTAGACATTTTCTAAAAAAAAAAAAACAACGCATAACTTGTTAAAAATATGTTTTCAATTATTAGATTAAATGTGAATGGCTATAAGGTAGAGGAACACCAAAGAAAGTATGGATGAATTGTGAGAAAGAGGATATGCGTAAGAAGGGGGTGAATTCAGATATGACGGCTGATAGAGATGTATGAAGGAGTAGAACATACTGTGCCTACCCTCCGTAGGGATAAGGGCAGGTTGATGATGATGATTATGAATTATTTGGTTACACAACTAATAACTGTTCTAATTTTTGCAGTTGATTTATTCTTAATTCGAATCGTCTATAAGGGACCGACAGCAAAAAATAATTTTAAACAATACAGTAATTGTAGATAGTACATATTAGTTGTTATAACAAGAACGTAAAATATCTAACATGGTATGAACATTTTAAAACACTATAAATTTTAACATATTCCACGCTCCAGTCACTTTAGTCTATCCACTAGGTAAACTTCGGAATTGAGCTCTTATCTCTAGCACCCTTCTCTCTATTAATTCACATTTAAACCGTCTTTTAACAGCTACCGATTAAAACACAAGCCCAATAGAGTAATTACGTAATGTAGTGATTCTGTCAGTTTAAACTTAGAATCTGTTTTTCTTCATTTTAATTACTATCAATTGACATTTCTCTACGCCAATATTTTCACTTTTTCAATAAAATATTCCTTGTAACTACATCGGAAAAAATAAATCCTGCGTATATAAGCGTGAATGAATCTGGGTAATTTATATTCGACAGCCGCCGCCTCGCTCGGCTAACACGTACTCACTAAGTTATCGCTGGTTTTATAAGAACGAACATCCCTTTCATGTCAGCCAGTTGGTGACATGAAACACGATTATAGACCGACCAAGTTATTTACAAAATAGCGAATCCACTGTTGATAGCAATCATTTATTAACTTAAAAAGTTTTGAATTCCAAAATAAAAGAATATATTGGTACTATTTTACTGTAAATAAAAATTTTGTTACCAAAATAAACTTGTTTGATTTAAACATTTTGAGCATTAAGTGGTGAAATGTTTCGGTTAAGTTAAATTTAATTACAATTAGAAATAGCTCCGTTCGCCGCCGGATGTCGGGTGGTGCTGCGGCGGATTTCATTTCCGCTTTTTGTCGTATTCAAACGCGCTCGTTCACAGACAAATATTATTACTATAAGTTCTTTCGTCGCTTTTACTTCGCCCTTCAACTGTTGTAATGAAAGTGAAATTTTTAACCGTTTTGTTTTGAGCATTTGGAAAAACTAAGGCAACGATTTTTTGTAACGTAATTTTTACAGCGCCACGGTTATACTTAAATGGTCTCTTAGTATATAGAAATCATTTAACGAGTTTGAGTGTTGCAGAAAAATCCTGAATGATTCAAACTCATACCCTCTATCTATCCTTTGTTTCAGTTTTCAATAAGCTAAACAGTTGCTTTCTTGGTGATTACACTTAAAATAAATAATATCGAAGTCTAACCTACAATTTTAAATTTATTTCTTTTCTTTAGCAAAATAATAACACTTGTGAAATTTGAGAATAGCTTGAAAGTCTTAAAGTTGTTCGTCAAGCGCGGTTTTATCATAAGTGAGAACGGAAACTTTGATCCACCGCGACTTGCAAAGATATAGTCGATATCAATCGCTTAACGAAAAAAACTTTATAGACTTCATAAATCTATAATGAACACCAATCTGAAAGACTAGAAAGCAGATAATTTAAATATAAATACCCGTGTGGCCAAATATTCGTGCATCAAACAAAGATAGAAATGAGGACGATCAGCATTCCATATTTACACCTACTATTTTGATCAGATCATTCAGATATTATAAATACTAATTAAGAAGTACGCTAAAACAAGGCTTAAAAACGAATTGATGGTAATCGAAAATTGAAAAATATAGTCTAGAGGGAAATCTATGTTTCAAATATCAAGCGTTGATTGGACTGACCGATTTATATCGATGTTAATATTATTTGTAATCAATAACTATGTTTGTGTACACATTGTTGCTTAGATTAAATAAAATATATAAACATGAAGTCTTTCGACTATCATCAGGGTTATCTGACATCTTCGAGCGGGCGTGGACTTGCGGGTATTCCAATAAAATAACTTATGACGATTCAAACCGAACTGACTGATTTGTCAAGATGGCCGCCCTACCAGTGCTCGGTGTTCGTTATGGGTATTGACTTTTTTTTTATATAGTCAGGAAATGCATTTACGCACCCCTACGCCGGAATGGGTATTGACTTCGCCAACAACCAACCAACGAACGAATATTATGCCAACGCATATTATGGAAATCCAAAACGTTAAGCACCCACGTTGAGCTAGAAGGAACAAAGTATGTTTTAAAAATCCATTCAAGTCTCGGTAACAAATGACGTAACGTAGTTAATAATGCGATCAGTCACCGGTGACCTCTGCCCTTCTCGTTTCCTTTTCTCATACAAAGAAAATAAACAACAAAATAAAGTAAATAATATCTCGGATGGGGATTACAAATTGCTCTACTCCTATATCTTTGTTTCTGTGACCCAAAAAATGTTTTAGTAAAGTTACACCATGACATAATCTTAGTTTTATGACTTACTGTTATTGAGTAGGGGCCCAGTTTTCTTATACGACTTGAATCGTAATAACTCGATTAAACAAGTACATAGCCTAGCCATAGCCATAGCCATAGCCATAGGCATATATAATAGTAAATTTTTATGCATGTCATATACATGACAACAGGTATTTGTCAAATTATTTGATAGTATGTGGCTTTGTTTGATGCTTATTTATAATTGAAATGTTTTACAAATATGTTTAATCAAATTTTAACAAAAGATTTGATGGCTTAACGGGCACTTTAGTCGATTAAGAGAGGGAAACTGTCCGCTTGTAATTTATAGCAACATCTTTGCTTGAGGCATCACAGAGGTTGTGATTTAGATCGAATAAAAAAAATCTTAAGGATAAAATGCCTATAGATTGAACGAAACCAATATAAAAGGAAAAAGTCTGACCTTCTGTTAATCTTCGGGGAGGAACCATTTGTGCATATTTAAGTAACGTAAAAAATATCTCGCACGATGCGGAGTCTTACGTGAGAAATCAAGATGTTTGTTGCGTAAATAATATATTTACTCCGACATCAAATCCTGGCGAAAGAAATTGAAATACCTAGTTTACAACAATAGCCTCAATGGTTGTTAAAAAATAATAAAGTAACTTCTTCTACGCTTAAACAAAAATCTAGTAATAAATGTTTTCTGTGTCAGCTCGGTACAGTATCCCAACGATAAAAGAATTTTTCAAATCGGTTCTATAGTTTCGGCGTCTATTCAATGCAAACAAACGACATGAAATCTCCCTCTGTACAATATAAGTAAAGAAATATTTTTAAGTATTAGTCTGACACAAAGCTTAAAATTATTAAAGATCGCAATTTGTAGTGATAAACATATTACAAATATCCATATCAACGATTTTAACATATTGACATGAAAATGTAATAAAATTGGATTAAACCGGTGTGCACCACTTTTTAGCACTTCTGAAATTGGAATTTAAAACGGCTAGCTGGCAACCCAGTTTCAAACTAATAGACAGTCTGAATATCACGCTCCGAACGGAGCTTTGTATGCTTGGTATCCAATAAAAGGATGGCGAGCATACTCCGACACTTTTAGAACACCTTCCATATTACGTACTATCGAATATATTTTCAGACGCATTCCATTATGTTTTATATCGAAGTCTTAATAATCTAACACAGGACTTTATTACAAGAGAAGACTTCATGTGCTTCTCTTTCAAATTAATTTTTTGTAGAATTTAATATATTCATTCTAACATATTTGAATTAAATACAGCAGCCATATTACATAGTAATACAACAAACATATATCACAGAACTGTTTTTTGGTAATGTATCGTACATTAAAAAACGTTAAAAACAGTTATTTTTAGTGCCCTGCATAAAGCCTTACAATCACAGTTAAGTGAAAGATGATTCATCATTTTATAAAGTATAAAAGAATCTGTTGCTGGTACAGTCCATCCCGAGTGATGTGACCTAAAACCTTTGGCCGGGAAAAGGGGACGAGCGTTGACTAAGCGCGTGATTCCAGTCCGCGCATTACCGGAACCCATTACGGCAGATTCTTAAAGCGCTTGCTACTGAAAACTGTGTCATAACTGTACACTACATCTTTTGTTTACATACAAATAACAACGAACAAACAAGCCCATTGTTGCCTTCACAGACAATCGGTGGCTGTATTGTATAAACTTTTAAATCCACAATCGGAATAAAACTACTATCTCTTTTAGAATTAACCATTTTTAATTGCTTTCTATTGCTATTTATTTTTGCCTTTTTTTATAAATCAAAAAACTAACTTCCTATCCTTTTCCTTACTGAGAGTCGGCACACTAAGATACATTCTATTTTTCATTATGACTAACTTATATATAAAAAAATTAACAACTTACCGAATATATAGGGTAGAGCTTATTTTATCTTTCGCTAATTTTACCCACTTATTTCAACTGTTTTTTTTAATCTCTAGTCAATAACGTAGTGCTATTAAATCTAAAATGATCTAGAATACTTTAATATTAATTCTGAACATATAGCGAAGCTTTCAACCAAATAATATGTTCTATTTCATGATGTTTCAACCTTTCGATCTTTTGATTGATTAATTTTGAGAAGACTTCTTTGTTCGCAAAGTTTGATAAGTAAGCAGATTTAGACCAAAACTGTGCCAACAAAATTTTTGCCTAAGTCCGAAAAAGAACCAATCTTAATAATTCTATGTAAATATAAATCTTGTAAAATTATGTCCCTATAAAATAATCGGGTTTAGCAAATATGCTTTAATATCTCGAACGTGTGTTATTTTTGCGGAAAACGATATATTTTCGTTCCCCATGATATCTGAGACTGAAAAAAAAAAATTCTCTAAGCTACGAACAAAACAAATAGAAAACATTTGTTTTAAAAAGCTTTTAAAATTTGCATCCGAGACCCACAGTGTAAATGTAAGAAATCCTCAAAAAGTAACTAATATTGTAGATACTACTATCTTAAAATTGCAACACTAATTAGGCCATGAATAATAATTACGCTTTGAAAATTTATATCAAATTCAACTCACTTTAAGCGGCCAAAAGTTCAGTTAGACTTGTTATTATTTGCGAAAGTTAATTGATTAAATTTTCCTCTAATTACCGACTGAGTGAAGCCGCGCGCGATAAATTAACATTACAAGTAATTCTGTAAAGAGAATAATTCAATAAACTCGCTTTAATACCAATATTCAAAATCTGTATTAGTAATTTTATTAAGCCTAATTTGATCATTCGAGTAATCATAAGTATATATTACAAAGTGTATTAGTACATACTTTACTTCTTACTTATATTGTAAATGCGAATGTTTAGATGTATGGATGGATGGATGTTAGTTTGAAGGTATCTCCGGAAGGGCTCAAAGGATCTTGATGAAATTTGGCACAGATTACTTACTTACTTATATACTTATTAAGTACTTATACTTATTAAGTTTTTTTAATATAGCGAAGACAGAGTGGAATGACTTAATACTTGAGACCGTTTAAGTTACGATAACATCTATTTTGTTTAAAAAAAACTAAATTCATTGTTTTGATGCCATTGTTTCAAGATTTGATATCTATATATATAAAAGAAAGTCGTGTTAGTTACACTATTTATAACTCAAGAACGACTGAACCGATTTGGCTGAAAATTCACGTGTATGTAGTTGAGAACCAGGATACGGACATAGGATACTTTTTATCCCGTTTCCTTTTTTTTAAAAAAATTCAGCGGGAACGAAGTCGCGGGCAAAAGCTAGTAAGTAATAATGAGAAATACATTTTGAAAATGGAACACGCCATTTGTTGGACTCTATTGCTATCGTAAGTTGGGATCGGGCATTCGCACAATCCGTGAAAACATGATGGAATTCAAGGAAAGGGCGGGCATGCTTTTATGATAAAACGTTTATACTTACGGGTACCATACTCAAATCTATTTACTGTAATAAACCTTCCCGCTGTAGGCACTATCGTTATCGTAATGGTAGGATAGAGGAAAGTTACGTTATTACATCCGTGCAAAGGAAGACTCCATCTCTGAATATTAACAACATGTTTTCTTAGCACAAAATCTGTATTTACCATTACATAATAAATGTTACAGTCGCTTTTTATAGCTATGCAAATTGTAGGGTAGTTTATATAAAAATATTATTTAACTACCTCTACAATAATCAATACGAAAATATCTTTTGAATTTATTTAAATCAATTCCAGTATATAAATAATAAATCTCAATTATGACTTAAATATAAAATCGTGCATAACATAACCAAGAGTTTTCACTGCTAAAACAATTAACTAAAAACATATTGCCATCTCAGTTTCTTTAAATAGAATGAGAAGGACAACGTATTTGTTTTTGTGTGTTTCGACAGTGAAATACCACAGTTATGTTCATTGTTCTTATTCTTTGCCGTATGAACATTTAATATTTCTTTTCGAACATTTCTTGACCGTGTAAGGATTTTAGCCTATCAAATTGTGTACGATATCGCCTGCGTAAAATACAATAAAATGTACTTTAATCGTATGTTACTTATGTATAATATGTAATTAAATTTTTGTAAACTTTATGTGCTCTACCTAAATTTAAATAAGGGATTTAAAATATCGGCTTATTTTACATTAACCGGAAAACGCTAGTCATATTTTCTAATGTTATTTTAATGTCTACATCATGTATAATCTATGAAATTTATGTTTTCTTTCTATTTTTCAGACAAATACAGACTTTGACATCTTGCATAACCTATTTTTAACTACCCACATTTCTATGCAAAAAACCTTAGAAGAAAGTAAGACAAAGAGTAATTGTTCTTGTTGATTATATTGTAATAACAAAAAACAATGCACTTAATTAAAATTAAAATTTAATATAATTTTCATAAAAATTATTGCATCAATTAAAAATAAAACTGTACGTCAAATGACTTTCTTTTCATTGATGTCAAGTTAAAATAGGTCGGGATAAGCACTCGGATCCCCGTCAGCTGCCACTTCACGTTTAGAATTATATTATAAATTAAAATATTCACATATGTACGCAACAAGCTCATATACCATAATACAATTATTGTTAAGCAAGGTAACTAACCTGACTTCGCGCCACAGAGTAACTCGGGACATGTTCGAACGCGTGGGAAGAGGCGCGGAGCGTGCCGGTCGGGCACGGCACGACACGACACGATACGGTAAGGCTCAGCGCGGGAGGGCACGTCACGTCACAGGGCGGACCTCGCTCGGCACACGGGCGGCCGGCGCGGGGCGCGAGGCGGACTGGCCCGGGCGGGCTGCGCGCCGTCGCCGTCGCCGACGCCGTCGCGACTCATTGCCCTAAATTCGCGCCACACAGCGGCAGCGGCACAATAATTGTCGTAGCGCTGCAGCCGGCGGCCGCACAGCCTATCGATTCACCGCCACGTTTCGTGAAAGTAAAAAGTTAACTCGATCGAATACAATGCGGTCAAAGCTGACTCCATGGGTAACGCAACGCGATCCTTTACATTTCTAGGTCACAAAATAGCTTTTAAAGTCATTATCGATTATTTTTTCCGCGACGCTACCAACTTATAAATAGCCTTGGTTAACGACAGAGGGACATTTTTAAATAACTTTACGGTAATTTTATTACCTTACTTACATAAAACTTTGCCTCATTTTATAATTTTTATACACGTATATTTAAATCGGTAAACAATAAAATATCGAGTGTCAAACCATGTTGAACAAAATGTAAGTGACGAAAAAATATTTGTGAAAAAATGCTCATGTAGAGGGCAATGGCTACGCGAGTCGCTTCAGCTACGGGCGTGCGTCAGCAACACGCTACGACCTATGCCGAGCTACAGATATATTATTTTTCCACGCGTTTATTCATTTTTATAACAATATTTTTTTTAATTTGAATTATATTTACATAAGCTTGTAATGAAAGTCATTTAATTTCTAATAATATAACATAAAATAAAGTAAGAGACTTACTGTTTTGTAATGTAACTAAAAAACTCTGCTCGTGAAATCTTTTACATACCTATGGAATGGATTTCAATACCCTGACGTCATAAATATACCATATTTAACGTCAAAGAAAAATAATACATCTCTTTTGTTTCACTATAATTTTGTATTACGTCTAATAAGTTATATGTAAAATTATTAAACGAATCCAAATAGGATACAAGAAGTAATTTTACTATACTACATTCACAAACGAAAATACACTCTTGAATCTAGTTTATATTATTTAATAAGAGTATCCTCAGTGAATCTCCTTAGTACGACGTGGAAAATGTAAAAATAGATACATGTACAATTAACGTGCCGTCTCCTACTCGCGCCGATGATAATTAAGTTGACATAAGCATAAAAATGCATTTGCCACATTTATGTCGCCTTCGCCATAAATAGTCTAAAAGTAGTAAATATATTTCCTATAAATAACTGTCGAAAAAAAGGTCCAGCTAAAACACTAATATTATTTGAAAATAGCTTTTGATACAAATCGCCAAATTCACAGTTGATTTTTTCACTAATATTAGTGTTTTTTATGTGTTTTTTTTTAATATATTTTAAGGTTGCAAGTTAGCACTGCCTGATTTCGCCAAAATAGCGAAGCGATTGCTGCCCATAGACTCCGCAAATGCAGATCTGATGTCTTCTACCTTAAAAAATATTTTATAACATCTGAAAATCGTTACATCATGATTGCAATGTCCAGTGCGCTGGGATTAGGGATTAGAGGCATCAGGGGTACAAATCTAAGATTACCTATCTAGCCGAAGTAAATATAAAATCAACACGTTGCTGCTCTGGCTTGTCTTTATTATAGTACTGTACTTTTATTATAGTAGTTAATTTAAGCTGGACAGCGTTTGTTGAATTTATCTCATTTTTAAATCAAGATTGGTTATATGTTTAAGGAAATATTTATGTCTGTAAATTAGATATCCTTTAAAACCACCAGATTTGGTTTTGGGTTTTTCCCAGTGACCTTAAAAAAGGACTTATTCTTTAAGTACCACGCCACACGCCGAGATCATTTACCTAAGACCTTTCGTGCACAAGACTACATAAGTAAATCTTCGAAACCTGACGATTTTAGTCCCTAAGTTATTTTTGAATACAAAGTGAGAGATTCATAAACAGACACGCTTCGCTAAAATTTTGTTCTTTTGACACTGAAGACAGTCGCTTGCTACTTGTTTATCAAGATCTATATAGTTGACATTTTCGTAAATTGGTGTGAGCCATATAGTCGTTAGGCCTTTACTGACGATATGTCGTCTCAGGACGGCGACTCAATATCGTGAGTAGGAATTAGCACTATTGATACTCGAATATCAAAGAATAGTTCACGTAGTTATGTGTACGTTAATAATCGTAACAATCAGGGTTGTTAAATAAAATATTTGTGTGATGTGGTCTTCTACAGAGATACCGTACGGGCAGTTCACTATTAAGTACTAAACGAATCTAAACAATAGCCTCAAAAATCACAAAGCGACTAGCAACACAACTCAACCGTTTTTGGTCGTGTGACGACGTCGTAAAAGTGTCATATGTGGCATCTCTCTTACATAATTAGCTCTGTACTTTCTCTATTAACTAAAATATCAAGTTATACATAAGTATTTTTTAGTGGTAAAATAAGTACCCGTATAATTATTAGAACAGTAGTGACAATGTCGAGGAGTGACAATGGTGCAGAATTGTAATCGAGCGGGCGAGCACTGCGGTTTAATCGAGCAAGAGTGGCGTGTTAACGGCTTGCGTGACGGCCGAGCGTGATGCCCGCTTTGTTTGGGATTGTTAAAAAACTTATTAAAACAACCACAACATATACACCGGTGCGTTATGTTCGAATGAAAATTATAGATGACCTAAGCATGAGTTTGTCTTTGGTAAGTCAAATTTGGTTAAGACAAACCTTTTTAAACATTCGTCTTTTTCTTTCGCTGATTAGAAAGGAATTTCCAGATGAGTTCCCTACCTTTAATCGAAAGAGTATGCGTGCTCACCTCCGACAAATCCACCTCCTCTTCCCATTCACTTCACGGTTGTATTCAGAATGGTCGTGGTATTACAACGGTCGAGCCGACCAATTCGTGCAATAGATGTTTTAGCAAGCTTTACCACTGTTACAAAATCCTTAGGTCTGCTGGACTTGTATTCTACTCTCCATTTAAAATCACACGTAAGCACGATAAGTAAAGCTACAATCAGGTTCTTATACTGATTTACTTCTCAAATAAAGCATAAAATACTACATTGAAAACAAACGACGAACAAAAGGATTGAATAAACGTTTGATCATTAGTAGAAAATTACTAGTATAGATATAAGACCATACGATTTGAATAAGTAAAATAGAGACGAAATCTTGAAAACTACGACTATCAATTTCAAAAAATGGCGACGTGTGGAAAGTTCACAGGAAGACTCAAGAAGCCGTGTGCTAACGAGCAAAGTAGCCCGAACTCTGCAAAAGTTATTTGAAAATATGCCAGACCGAGTAACATTAAGTTAGCCCTGCGGAATAGTTTATGTTTTGCGGTGAAAATGTTTGAGACCACAGGGATTTGGTATAGATTTATAAAGATTTACATAAATGATGCAAAGGAAATTTTATATGTTACTAGCTTTCGCTCACGACTACGTCCGCGCGGAATTAAATAAAAAACATAATTAGTAGTCTACGCGTTCCTCCAGATTATGTTCCTGCTAATAAGAGTCCTTACTTAGCAATCATGACAGTAAAAAATTTAAACCTTCTAAATGTTGTCAAATATTAAAGACCTAAGTCTGAAAAAAAATTGTGTTAAGACGGCATCCTTTTAAAATATTTAGTTCCTTAAAAAATTAATATTATGAAAAATGCTTTACTTCGCAATTATTTTCAATTGTGTTGTAATGGTAACTCAATGATGCAATGTAATTTTACGGTTTTGTTTAAGTTATTTTTAGTGTATTAGTTACTCATAATGTAACTTCACCAACATATGAAATCTACCAAAGATATAAGAGAATAACATTAGATACACTTATTTCGCAATACAAAAAAAACAACTTCTATAAATCCAATTTTTTTATTTAATGTAGAATTTGGATTTTTGTTGATATTTACAACATTTTACATAACAGATTATAAAACAGCCTTTTAAATTCACTTTAAATTTAGAATATCTGCTGTGTGGTCTGCACGCCGTTGCTGAAGTAGTTCAGGAACATTTGGAACCAGCTTTGGATAGATGAGAGCACTCCAGGTTGTTCGGGACCGTTGACAATAACTTGTACATTACCGTCGTTGAAAATCTCACCATTCGGGTTTTGAGATGCCTGTTCTTCTACTAGTACTGGTTCTGGTTGAACTTCAGGAAGGACTGGCATGGGCAGAACTATCGGTCCGGGTATAACCACCTCTGGTTCAGGTTGTACTTCAGGAAGGACTGGCATGGGTAGAACAATCGGGCCGGGTATGACCACCTCTGGTTCAGGTTGTACTTCAGGAAGGACTGGCATGGGCAGAAATATCGGACCGGGGATGACTACTTCCGGAGAAGGTTCAGGTGATTCTGGTAGAGGTAAACCTTCGGGATCAGGTCTAACGGGAGCGTTTTCTTGAGCCGCAGCAGCATCAGCCAGCCCTTGTGCAGTTAATGGATACAGAAGGTCAGATGAAGCAACCACTTGACCGTCGACATGTTTGCTAAGCTGGATATCAAGAATATGACCGATGTCTAATGCTTCTCCTTCAGGTACACCATTGACAATGAACTCTACTGGTCCATCGACTTCTTCATCCAAAGGCAAAGGGCTAGCGTTGGCGAATGCCAGTAATAATCCAAATATAAATACCTTCATATTTTAATCTAAAAAAAAATTAAAATAAATGAATAAATATTTAGAAAAATATTTAATGATGCAAAAGATAAAATATTAGTTCTCACCTGTGTTACTGTTGGTAGTTTAAACTTGTATGTCAATAAACAGTGCAACCGCGAATTTATTAAGGAGTAGATAACTTGATTGTAAACTGTTAGATTTCAGTATAATACCATAATAAAGATTATAAAGTATTCACTAACGATTACTCGAATATTTCCTACAAGTTTTAGTATACCAACTCAATTTAAAAAGTACGGCTTTATCAAATTTAAAATGATAAAACAAATTATTTTACTGCCTTTTTAATTAAGTCATAAAACATTATAATTGAATACGTAGTTATGATTTGGTATCTAGACCTTGTCTATGCGAATTGTTTGATAATGTTTTTTAAGAAATACTGTTGGAATGTAATTATTAGCAATAATTTCCTTCTTACGATGTCCATTGCTTTGCAACTCTTTTGCAATTTTTGAGCAAGTGGTGCTAATTGACAGACGTTTTCTCTTAATATCCATAATAATGTGAAGGTAAATTAAATTGTCGTTTAAAAGAATGATTGATAGAAATTAGGATGTCGGTGATAGAAATCATAATCTTGGCTAATTTATCTTAAACTAGCTTTTACCCGCGGCTCCGTCCGCGCGGAATAAAAAAAACGCACACAAGATAAAAAAAGTTCCTATGTCCGTCTCCTAGTTCTAAGCTCCCTATCAATTTTCAGCTAAATCAGTTCGACCGATCTTGAGTTATAAATAGTGTAACTAACACGACTTTCTTTTA
>DWMU01000091.1:0-12970 GCA_018246175.1 Papilio zelicaon
CATCCTTGATTAAGGCAGCCGCCGATATTGACATGGACCTCGTTCGTGCTGCGATAGACGACTGGCCGAGCAGATTGAAGGCCTGTATTCAAAATCACGGAGGTCATTTTGAATAAACTTTAGTGTCATCAAAAGTTTCAGAATGAGTTTTGCAATGTCAATTTTTGAGAGATAGTATCCGTCACAATGACAATTATGACGGATAGTTTGACAATTCTTGATTTATCTGTCTGTGGCTGGCTGATTTTAATTTTATGTACACAAGAACCTGGTGCTACCGTAATGTTTGCTATAAAATTCTATTGAAAAATACTGCATTTTCTTCACGACGTTACGATTACAATATTTACAAATGATTTTAATGAATAAAAATTCATTACCGTTAAAACTTATATCGATTTAAATACTGAACATAAGAAGCAATGGTTTAGTTAATAATAAAGTCACAAAACATGGGGACCCATTTACTGTTGTTTTTATTAGGTCTCAGAATTACGATAGTTTTTTCTGCTGAAGTAACGAACTCCGTTTTATGTAATGCGACAAGTTCTGAACGTGTAGAATATGAATTTAGTACTGATATTGTCGGAAGTGAACATATAATTACATTTAGAGGATATTTTCTTCGAAGAGCAAGAGAAAATTATGTGACTGCTGCGCTGAACAATGCCGGTGTAAGTTTAGTTATTTAAAAAGTAAGAATACTTTCCGAAAGATGTACTTTAATGTTTATTGATTGTTATTGTTGTGTTTTTATCAGAAAAAGGTATATAGATAAAGGTCATTTACTTTTACGTTCTTTTATTATGTAATTTCGGATATGTTACCCTGCCAGAATGCTGTTGAAACAAACATTTTAAAAGTTGGGTAGCTTCTATGTAGTTTGTGACATGCTACAAATCACATTAATGTTTGTTACACAAACAACTACATTGAATTTGTTATTACCACATGCCTAAAGAAGTTAATTTTCCACATTTTCCCACTTATCAGATAAAGAGGGTCAGGAAATTAAACACACAAAAAAATACCCACAAGTTGAATGACTGGATCAATGCACAATAAGCATGTCAATTGTTTTATTAAAATTGTATATAATTATTACACAATATTAACACCTAAATAATTTTGTTTTGTTATTTAAAATGTTGCTGTACAACAATCATACCTAATTCACAACAATCTAAAATGGCTATAATATACAAATTTCTACTGCTAGTTGCTCACTAATAAGTAAATTAACATTTCTATATGAAATCACTAAGTAAAATTAACTAATTTTCATACATAACTCCACAAACTAGTAATCAAAGCAAATACTAACATAAGGTATTGTGGTTATCCTTTCATTACAGATATCAAACTGGACTATTGTTCAACGAGAAAATCCAGCTAAAGATTATCCGAGCGACTTTGATGTGATTGTAATGAATGATGGTGATCGAGCTGCACTTGATGCATTAAGAGACCATCCTGCTATCCGTCGGGTTACAGCTCAGAGGATAGTTCAGCGCACCATAAAATATGTACAGGAGGTGAGTGTTATTTTTCAACACTACAACTATATAGTAATTTAATCACAAACCCATCCAATGAAAAGATCTACATTTCTTATGAAATCCCTTAAAAGATGTAACTCTTTTCATCTGGCGTGTTGGAATGTCATACACTTTATAATGCTGATTGTAATGCAAAAAAAAAAAAAATGATAATTGGTCACTAATATTCAAACCTATTGATTTATTTTAATTGGTAACAGGATACAAATTGTGGCCCCAATGGCTGCTTATACTCAGGATGGCGGAATCATCGTCGGAGAGCATTACATTCTATTAGAAAACCGAGAGAGGTAATGTAATGTAATTGTAATTTCTATTTTATTATTTAAGCTGTCGCCCGCAACTCCGTCCGCGCGGAATTAAAGTAAAACTTAATGAATAGCCTATGTGTTCTTCCAAACTCTGCTCTACATATATGTCAAAATTCCATGTTTGGAAAAGCAGAGTATTTTGGTGTTTATAAATATCAAATATAATATTTCTGTTGATCTGCTTGACTTCACAAGTCTATTAAATTATGATTGTTTTGTTACAGAATGAAGGATATTCATCGAGGAAGCTACTAAGAACAGTTCCGAGACAAATTACATCAGTGTTAAAAGCAGATCTATTGTGGTCATTGGGTGTTACAGGTTAGTTGGCAATTGCATTCCTCTGTTCTACAGATTATGCATATGTCTCTATTAAAATATTGTCTTCCCTCTTATTTTCATAAAAAGTACAGATAGGATTATGTACTTGTAGGGGTTTTGACGGCAAAATTAATTATTATTCACAATTAGACAGCATTGACTTAATTTTTAAAAAATCTTAAAAAATTATTTTAAATAGATGTTATGTTAATAAATTTTTTGTATCATATAATAAGTTACCAATTTACTTTTCGTAGTTTCTTTTTTTTATAAAAATGTAAAATGCCAACAATGTCTTAATTTTTAAAATTTACCTTTATGCTAATAAAATTAAAAATACATCATATACAAGTAATAGAGTTCATTTTTGTACGCAGTCTGTGTTTGACCCATATATATCTAACAGATAGTCTTAGTTGAGTTGAGTAACATTCCCACAATCTGTGGTGTGGTAACAACATTATATATCACATAACAATGAGATCATTGTGCCACTTTATTACGTAACTTTTATGTATTATTATCGACTAAAGTCTTTTTCTACAAGGTTGCCTCATGTAGATTATGTCTATTCCATTGTGATCTAAAGTCTAAGAAGTCTTTACAGATTTGTAAAATTAACATGTTTAATGCCACTGACTAGCCCCTAAGTGTTCGACTTTAAAATCGTAGTAGCAGTAAACGTGTTAAGATGTCATTCGGTTCATATTCCTCCTGGGAATTTCATAGAATCAGTCGAAATTAATATTATTGTTTAATTTGTTCATTGTTTTCTGTACACATTTCATCGTCTAGGTGAAGGTATAAGAGTAGCAGTTTTCGATACTGGACTAGCTCGTCATCATCCGCACTTTGGTCGTGTAAGGGAGCGTACTGATTGGACTGGAGAGAATACATTGGATGATGCATTGGGCCACGGAACTTTTGTGGCAGGAGTGATAGCTTCGCGAGCCGACTGTCTCGGCTTCGCTCCTGACGCTGATCTTCATATATTCAGAGTGTTTACTGATAATCAGGTAATTGTAAATGCAATAATTGGATCTATTTTCAATATCTTTGATCTATAAATTTATTCTATTTCATTTATGCAGTTGACATGAAATTTATTAAAAATTATCTCAAAGTATGATGTAGGAATGACCAACCTTTTTTTTCTTTTCATTTTCTTAGCCTCTAATATCATGATCGTTAATTCCAGGTTTCATACACTTCATGGTTTTTAGACGCTTTCAATTATGCTATTATGAGAAAAATTGACGTACTTAATTTAAGTATTGGAGGACCAGATTTTATGGACCATCCCTTTGTTGATAAAGTGTGGGAGCTAAGCGCTAATAAGGTATGTAGTTAATTAGGAGACTGGACTTAAAACTTGATTTAAAATCTTTGATATTTTTTATTGTAACAAAAGCAATTTTTAGCTAATAACTTAAGCTCCATTACTCGTATGAGTTTTATTCAATATTTATTAAATATTTAAAATAAATTCACTTGCCATTATCTCATAAAGGTCCCTAAAAAGACTTGAGCCTACCTTAAAGGCGTTAAGAGTGTGGTCAACAATAATGGCCCAGTGTGGTTTGACTTCACACATATAAATTTAATAGCTGTCGCCCGCGACTCCGTCCGCGTGCTATTAATAAGAACATAATAAGTATCCTTTGTGTTCTTCCAAACTAAGATCTACATCTGTGCCAAATTTCATCAAGATCTGTTGAACAGTTCAGGAGATAACTTCAAACATCCATCCATCCATCTAAACATTAGCATTTAAAATATTAAGTAAGATTTGCAGATATGTATAAGTTACAATATTTTAAAAGAAATGTACATAATTCTAGGTTATTATGGTGTCAGCTATAGGAAATGATGGTCCATTATATGGTACTCTCAATAACCCAGCGGATCAGATGGATGTCATTGGTGTGGGTGGCATTGGGTTCGATGATCGTATCGCCAAATTCTCCTCCAGAGGAATGACTACCTGGGAACTGCCTAATGTTAGTTAATTGAACCTGATTTCTTCATCACATAGTTCAATATATAGTTCTTTTGGCATTTATAAAAATATGCTATTTTTGTTTATTTTTGATTAGAACAATGTTTCAAACTATTGTTAATCAAAAATGAAATGTACTCAATTTCAATAGTAAAAGCTTAATTCAATCGTGAATCAATGAAATAATATAGTTATTAATATTTCAGGGTTATGGTAGAATGAAACCAGACATTGTCACATATGGCAGTGGTGTCCGCGGCTCCAGTGTCACTGGCGGCTGTAAATCTCTCAGTGGTATGTATCATACACTAGTTGTCGACCGCGACTCCGTCCACACGGGATTAAATAAGTAGCCTATGTGTTCTACAACTCTACATGTTGTTGTTCTACATCTGTGTCAAATTTCATCAAGATCCGTTGAGTCTTCCGGAGATAGCTTTTAAAAAACATCCATCCATCCATCAAAACTTTCGCATTTATAATATTAGTAAGATTCTATTCTGATTCCCAAACAACTTGTAAAAAAAATGGAATAAAGAGAAATCAAAATGGTGTCATCAATTAAATACGTATCAGATTTTTTTAAAGTACACAAGATTATTTCATTTTTGCTAATTAAGCCTTAAAAATATGTAATAGTAATAAGGCATAGACAAAAAAGACTAAACAGGACAAGATGGCAAAGTAAATTTCACTTTTACACACTAGAGCAGTGTTTCCCAAAGTGGGCGATGACGCCTCTTGGGGGGCGTTTGAAACCTAGGAGGGGGCGATAAGGGGCCCAAAATGGAGGGCATAGAAATTAATTAAAGTAATGAAATTGTGGTTTTTAAGTTTTATTAGGGCTGAATAAAATTAGGGGGGCTCTGAAATATAATTGATTTTCAAAGGGGGCGGTGAAAGAAGTAAGTTTGCCAATCACTGCACTAGAGACATCCTCAACAAAATTGAAGGGCTTTGTAAAAATTTGTGCTAGTGCTCTTAGACTGGATAAATTTGACGATGTACTGTGACAAGGTACGTCAGTCGCATCGCCAGTTGTGGCAGGAGCGATTGCGTTGCTGGCGAGTGGTGTGCCACGTCAGCATGTCACACCGGCAGCTGTCAAACAGGCACTTTGCGTCACAGCGCGACGTCTGCCCGGGTATAACATGTTTGAACAGGGACACGGGAAACTCGACCTTATCAGTGCCTATCAGGTGAAAATAATATTATGTTTTCATACATCTTTCGTATTACTTCAAAAATTGCAATTAGAAACTCTTTGGTTAAACATGTGTTTTAAGTTTTAACCCTTTGACCGCCAATGATTAATATTATGGACGTTAACGTGGTTTACAAAGGATACGTTTTACACTTAAAAATGTATCACCAAAACTGCTACCTGTATTTATTTATTTGTTAAGATCACATTTTGGAATCCTTCGCATAAATATATTTAAATAATTAAGATTTCTGGTAATGTAATGTCAGTTTGCGATAAAAAAGTTGAGACATATATAAGCTAAAATTAATTGAAACACTGTTTTAGTACTGTAATTTTTTTAATGGTCAGGTCCCGTGTGTTTCTACTGCAGTGACACTTTAATTACATATTGTTATCTCTGTTTTGGCAAAGAGAATAAAAGAGATAACAATACGTAATAATTCAAATGTCACTTCAGTAAAACGTAACCGTGAAATGTAAATAACAAAATATATCGTATTTCTGTAATGATGTTAAATTTATTAAGATTACAGTCATTTATTACCGTATCTATTTTATTTCCGCAGTTCTTACGTGAGTACACGCCACAGGCGAGCCTAAGTCCCCCTTACATGGATCTTACAGAGTGCACGTACATGTGGCCGTACTGCACACAACCTCTGTACTACAGCGCACAGCCTACCATCGCCAATGTCACCGTTGTTAATGGTCTTGGTGTCGCCGGTGATGTGGTAAGAAACAACAAACACATTATAAATATATTGCTTTCAGCGAAACTAGGACAAATTTACAAGATTTCTAGACTTGATTAACAATATATTGATTCGATAAAAATTGTTCAATGGGGAGAAAAACAAAAAACTCAAAAAATTCAAAAATATATTTTAAAAATTATTTACTCCATGAAATGGCTCTTTCGGAGCTGTGGATGTATTCTGACTTTGGAGTTTTTTTTTTTATTTCCGACACAGTCAATAAAGAATACATTTTTAATTTTGGAAAAAAATCGCTTATCTTTTCTACGTCAGTGTGATTCTGTCGTAAAAATATTATTTTGAAATTATTCAAATATTAGATTATATTTGTTTACATTTATTACAATTATGTTTAAAGAAAGAGGTGACATGGCATCCCCACTTGCCGCATGGGGGGTTGCTATCTGTGTCAGCGGATTACAGCCCCATATTATGGCCCTGGTCCGGCTGGCTAGCTCTCAGCTTCACTGTCACACAAGAGGGTGCTGACTTCGATGGGGTTGTAGAAGTAAGTATTGTAGTTTGATACAAATTGATCTATTTGACAGATCAAAAATGACGACAAAACTTTGTAATAACGTTCGTTTCAGATTAAATTTACTTAGTTTAATTTTTTTTTTCTGTATTATGCTTGAAAATCGTAAGTGGTTTATTCACTCATCGTAATTTGCTTTAAAAATTATTGAAGAATAAACTAGAACCAAATTGTAAAAAAATGCTTGAAAACTGAAAATCAATTTGTCAATTTAATGTTTATATTTTGTGTTGGTTCATTTCTTTGGTTAACTCGATCAATTAATGCCTAAAGTTAACTTAATATTATGTTCTGAATTATTAAATAGTTGTGGGTATTAAAGAACTCTCTGAATATCCTTATATTTCAGGGTCACGTAAATATAACTATAGAAAGTCACGACGAAACCAAAGAACAAACAATGATAAACACCACACTTATGCTACCAATCAGGTATTTTATTTTTCTGACGAAAATATTTATGAGATGAGTTTGCTTGATGTTCTTCGATAGCTTGTTGATGAGTTTGCGAAAATAAAAGATCAGTTTTTTGCTGATGATTCTATTTTTTTATACAAAAACAAGGCTTAATTTAGAAATGACTAAATATAGAAAATGAGTATAACACTGACCACACATCCACTGAGCCGGTGTTGCCAGAATAGGAAATTTTAAGTAATCTTATAAAATAATAAACAATTATGGAACAGCATTAATGTCTATTGTAGATGTCAGAATACGTGAAATTATTCAAAATTATACAAAAAAAATTCATCGTCCATAAACCAATCGTTATCTTCCGATTTCTGAATTCCTTTGTATGTGTTAATATTTTTTTAACCGATAGGGCTCGTATAATCCCCGTTCCTGTGAGGTCCCGTCGTCTCCTATGGGATCAGTTCCACAGCTTACGATACCCTGGTGGTTACTTCCCGCGGGATGATCTTCGAGCTAAACATGACCCGCTCGACTGGCACGCAGACCACGTGCATACTAATTTCAGAGATATGTACCGCAGGTTGCGGGAACACGGATTCTATTTAGAAGTTATGGGTGAGAGTTAATATTATAATAAAACTAGCTGTCGCCCGGGACTCCGTCCGCGCGCAGTTAAAAAAAAATGAAAAATAAATGTTGGCCGATTCTCAGACCATCTTACTCTCTTTCTCAACACTTATATATACATTCAGAATCAGTTTCTGATTCTGAATGTATATATAAGTCAATATCGCAAAAAATGTCGCTTAAAACAAATAACCTTTCACCCCACGATATTATAATAAACTTATAAAAATATATTGTAGACGATAATTCTTAAAGTTATAGTTGATTTCAAATATCTTGTCGGCTCAAGGTTATCACTGTATCTTGTTCGTTTTCGAACATCGTCCTTTCGCGAGCTTAAGAACTGCCAACATATCTGACAACTGTTATACTAAAATAATTTAGTTCTGTAAAATAAACTTTTTAAACATATATGGAATTAAGTCTAAATAAATTTGTGAACATACGTACATCAAATGTTCAATTTATATCTATGTATTTAAATCTCTTTTTCGTATTAAACATTATAATAATTCAGGTACTCCATTGACTTGTATCGACACATCATTGTACGGCGCACTATTACTAGTTGATCCTGAAGATGAATACTTTCCCGAAGAAATGGCTGCATTAAAGAAAGCAGTAGACTCAGGTTTATCTCTGCTCGTATTCGCTGATTGGTATAATGCTTCTTTGCTACGACACGTTAAATTCTACGATGAGAATACTCGGCAATGGTATGTTAACTAAGTAATATCGTGTACTCTTGTTAGTTTTTCTTATTTAAGTTTTATTTTTTTTTATTTATCTATTGATATAAAGAATTTGATATGGCACAATAAAGATGGTAATTGAAAGCCTACTTGTAATCACCGGTTTGAACTGTTTTTTTTTTTTTAAATGACTAAAGTGAAAAAAACTTTGATAATTTATATTACTAAAAGTGTTGTGTACAAAATAATAATTTAGTTATTAATGAAGTAAATTGATAAAACAATTTTTATGAGTTAAAATGTATGGCTAAATTAAAATAAAATGTTTTTTCCAGGTGGATTCCAGAAACAGGTGGCGCTAATGTTCCTGCATTGAATGATCTCTTAAGCATGTACCAAGTAAGTGATGACTATTGGCTTTTCTAAAAAAAAAAATATAAAACAATTTTTATTGAAAAATTTTATGGTCCTTCAAGCAGGATATTCTTGTATTAATATACCTTTAAGTATCCAGTCATTAGTCTACACAAACTATTTTTTTTATTTAAAATGTTGTCAGGCAACAAAACTCTTTGTACAAAGTGTTGTGACTGTGTTTTTTTTTTTACTAATACTACAAATGCGAATGTTTGTATGTATTGACGGATGGATGGATAGATGTTTTAGAAGGTATCACCAGAACGACTTAACGGATATCGTTGAAATTTGGCATGGATGTAGAACATAGTCTGGAAGAACACATAGCTACTTAATTTTTTTTTAATAAGGCATGGACGGCGTCCCGGGCGAAAGCTAGTGTATAATAATTGTTAATATTTATTTTAGATAGCTTTAGGTGACCGTGTATTTGAAGGTGCTTTCAAACTTGGCGGCCATCCGATGTACTACGCAAGTGGGACTCACATACATAGTTTTCCTAAACACGGTGTACTGATTACTGCACAGTTGTCGGATCAAGGACAACAAGTAAGTTATCGTGTTATCTCTGTTTGTTTCAAAAACAACGACAGAGATGGTAATATTATTGTCATATACGTTACTAATGTTTTTTCATGTGAACTATGTATATGTAATTATTACAAAATTTACGCGATAAGAATATTTTTCTTTAAGTTATATGTTATATTATTACCGTTGTTTTCTAGTAGCAAAATATCTATACAGAAAATTTATTATTGATGACCATTTTGTAGTAATGTTTCTGTATTAAATTATTCAAACTTTCGTCAGTCATCATTAACTAAAATAGGAAACGGCTAAAACACTCACGCACATATGTCCGGTGTCGGCACCGACTAGTTTCGAGCCCGTCGGGGGCCCTTCATCAGGGTGAGTGGGACTGGTATTATTTCGCGGACGCGGCCCCGGACTAGTCGGTGCCGACACCGGACAAATATACGTGAGTGTTTTAGCCGTTTCTTATTTTAGTTAATATTTCGGTAGTGTAAACTTACATTAATTAAGTTTTTTTTTAGATAATGTCGGGTGAGAAAGGCGGCGGGACGGCTGCGGCGGGCGCTGATAACACCGTTGATGTACCAATATTAGGCCTCTTGCAGACGGATAATGGCAACCGGGAATTTACAAATGACACCGTGGATAAACTGCCTAAGGTAAGTCTAACATACTCACTGTAATTAATACTATAGTTCGACAAACTTATCTGACCCGGTGGCATTAAATTAAACAGATCATAACCGCTAATCAATGTTAGAATCACACTAGAATATTGTCATAAAGTAGTCTAGAAAATTCTTTGCCTAAGTTTTATATATTTTCTAATAGAAATAACTGCGATAACAGTGCTTTCCACCGGGCTATATAAATTTGTCAGATTATAAAATAATACTGTGTAGTCGTTGGTGATTTGTTCATTTGTCGCGTGTACTAGGTTCGTGTTGGTGTTTTCATGTAATTGTCGCTTCTGTGGTGATATCATCATTGTTATTTCAGCATTACATCACCAGTTCACTGGTGAAGGTAGGCTTCTCTATGAAGCTCGAAGTAGAGCCACCGCCTGTTTGCATCGACTGAGGTCACATAATACAGGTACGTTGGCGGATGGTCCGATGTTGAACGATGGTTTTTTTTGTTTGTCCAATTATGCTGTTTTGTGTTTTTTTTTATTTATGTGATGATATTCTGCGACTCCCCAAGTTAGCTAGAAAAAGAAGTTTCCAACGTTGTACTTGTCTAATTTACGGTTGACATAATTTCTGAATAAAAATAACCGAGATTATATCGTCTCTTACAGAGTCGGTTAAATTTGTTAAATTCGTTTGTCACTTTTCAGTTGCAGTACATACATCAAAAAGAAGTTATGTCTAGCAAAAGTTGTTATATTTTTAAAATGTTTCTTTATCAAATAGAAGATTTTATTTTTATGAAATTAAAATTATATCTTTTATTTGTCAAAAAGATATAAAATAAGATATTTTACTTTATAAAGATATATTTTAAACTTTAACTTTTGCTAGTGATCGCAAATTTTTTTGATGTGTGGATATATTTAGTGATATGAACTATGTATTTATGTATGTATGTATGTATGTACGTAGGCGGGTCGTGTGGTGGTGTACGGTGATTCGTCGTGTCTGGAGGGCGGGTCATCGCGGCCCTGTCATTGGCTGTTGCTCGCCGCTCTGCAGTATGCATTGGGCGGACACCTTCCCGCTTCACTGAGGGATGCTGCGGCCGCAAGACGACGTGACGTACACCTTATACCATCCGGTGAGATAACTATATGAAGACTAGCAGTTTTCAGCGACATCGTCCGCAAGGAATTAAAAAAAACGTTTCGGATCTTATTTAATGTAAACAAATAAATAAACATATATTTCCTCTTTATAACATTAGTATAGAAAAGCGATATTTATGTGAAATATGATCGTCTTAACATTTGTATTAAGATATGTATATAGTGGTCTTTTTTTTTCAATGAAAAGTATGACAACTACAAGTAAACATGCCATTAACTCTAGCACAGAGACGAGAAGTAATTTTACTACCAATAGAGATATTGAAAATTAGTAAAAATCACACTATATGCATAGAAATATTTACATATATTTGTATGTACCTTTCCTAAATTGACAAATGTTTACAGAACTACCTCAGCGTGCGGAAGGTGGGCGACTGCACATGTATTCTCGTGTACTAGCGGCAGACGGTAGCGGGCCACGCCCCTTGCCGTCGTGCGCCCCGCCTTCGCCCCTCCCACCTCAACCTGTGACCGCGCCCCCCGCCGCCCGCACACTAGCGCCACGACACGCCCCCACAGACCCACGGAGCATAGGTATAACACTGAAATGTTCTTCATAAATAGGCTATAAGACGTAGTAATTTGTGTCTATTTGATTTTCGTTATTTGGCGCTGATGTATGAATTATTAATATAGATCAGTGATTATCAAACTTATTTCTTTCACCACCCCCTTTGAAAATCAATTATATTTCAGAGCCCCCCTAATTTTTATTCAGCCCTAAAACTTAAAAACCACAATTTCATTACTTTAATTAATTTCAATGGCCCCCATTTTTTAGGCCTCTTATCGCCCCCTCCTAGGTTTCAAACGCCTCCAAGGGGGTGTTATCTCCCACTTTGGGGAACACTGATATAAATAGACAATAGTTAGCTGTCACGTAACATCATCAGGCACGTTTAAATCGAAGCAAAGGCTATCCATTTACAAGTAATCGCCTATTCATTTATAGAGATTAGTACTTACTTAATGTAATGTCCTGTGTCCCTGTAGTGGGGCAGAAAGCGACTACAGTGCGTCGTCAGCTCACTATCTTGAGGTCTGAGTTTATATTCACGTCATGCCTTGTACTAACGCATTCAAAGTTGGCCTGAAATAAATCTGATCGTCTATTAATCCTATAAGGTGAACGAATTAAGCACTGGATTACGAATCGAAATATATATATACGTCTAATGTTGCATTCCAGCAGTAGATGCTACGGCTGTATTAGAGTAATGCGGACTGGGTATTTAAAATTTGTAATTATTGCCGTGTGCAAACACACGATAACTACTATTGTGAATACACTGCAGAGATAATGTGGTTCCAATATAGAAACTGCAAACACACCACTCATCACCGTTGTATACATCTTTTATGGAAAAAATCCAAAACTACAAGGTGCCCTAGTTGTGAATACAACAGCTGCCAAGTTCTCTCAACTCGAACTGTATTGACCTATTTTCAAATTAATGACCTTTTCTAGGTATTTAATCAATATTTTCTGTTTATGCGCTATCTTCTGCGGATGTTACATCATTGATTTTATTTTAAGAAAAGTTTTATTGCTAAATTAAACAAAACTACAATCAAATTCACTAAATAACATACGTCTATATGATATTATGTTCACAATCACACAAATATTAACCAATTCCTAGTTTAGGAATATGGGAAATTCCTTAACCTTAAAAAAATTGTTCCTTATTTCGTTTTTATTTTCAGGTGCTCCAGAAGTAGAGGGTACAGAGCCCGCCCCTAGAGCCTGGAGGGGCGCAGGAGCCGCACCTTCACGGTCACATCC
>DWMU01000092.1:0-12964 GCA_018246175.1 Papilio zelicaon
TAAATGATAGGGCGACCACGCAAATTTACAAAGATTATTTTTTTTTTTGCGAAAGATGTGGAAAAGAGATAGTCCTAATAGTGGTTGTCAAAAAAAGAAAGGATTTTATGTTTTTTTTTTTTAATTGTTAGTTAATTGTGCAATATGTAGCCAAATAACTAATAAATTAAAAAATAATAAAATACCTAAATTATAGCAATTGTTTATTTTATTTCCAGAGCATTTCCAATGCTCGATAGTTCATAGTTGTTCATTATGCATGTACAGTCTGACACTATGATAACCATCCATAAAGTACAACATTAATTCCACACAAAATTAATTTGATACTTCATATGCATCACTTGCCAAAGTAATCATCCTATATAGACACACTATAATAAGTTTTAAGATAATGTTATTCTAAGAAAGAAACACTTTTAAGCTGTTTTAATCTTATTAAGCTTTTAAAATTACTAGATTGTAAAAAATATGGTTTTTACCCTTCTACCTAAAGACCAACAGTGTACCACTCATGCCACTGGAACCCAATGACCAAACTTTTTTTTACACCCTTATACAAATCTAACTTAGGCCTAAACTCACAAATTTCCGGGTATGTAGGATATCCAAAGAATTACATACAACAACATACAATTAAAATACAACATTGATATTATTTGCACCTCCATACACAAATAAAAAAAAACAGATTTTTCTTTGCCTTCATATCACATTCCCAATTGACTTATTTCAGCAACCAATAAGAGAAGATCCACCGGAACCAATTGAGGAAGAAGTCAAGATGGTATCGGAAGAACCTAAAGAACCGGAGCCAGAGGTTGTCAAGGAGGAATCACCAAAAAAAATTGAGCCTCCTCCGAAAGAGGAATCACCAAAGGAACCTGATGTTGAGGATACTAAAGAAGTTCTACATGAACAAGAGTAAGTAGATGTTGTGTTATTGTGAATAATGTACATGATTTGTAGTAGTTGACACCAGCAACATCATCTGTTGTACGAATTGTCTGGCTCGCCCGGTGCAATGAGGTGATGAGTGTGGTGCCGGAGACCTATTTTAGTCCTCTTTTCTTCCCACCCATTTCAAGGAAAGAATGAGAAATATTCTCATTTTGTGCATCCCTTCCTCTGTCGAATAGAGGTAGCTAAAGCATCTGCAATTGCGTTTGTCTATGGGCGGCGGTCGTTTTGCTATTTCAATGAATTCAGGTGGTCGCCCGTTTGTTTTTGCCATCTTATGATTTAAATAAAAAATGTAAGTAAACTAATTTAATAAATTACATTGTTATTATCTTTTTGAAAGGTTTTATGTTGTGATATAGGTAGACTCTAGTCTGGAGAAAAAGAAATCAAGCAATTTAGTCGCTTTAAATTAATAATGCCTTTGCCTAAATCTGAGTCAATGCATCAGCTTAATGTGCTTAATTTATAAATTTTATATGAAAATAAATACAATGAAATCACGATGATTTCAATAAATTTTTGTTAAAAACATTCTACATCAACAACCATATAACATAATTTCTTCTACATTCATCTTAGAAAATGTATATCAATTCAATTTTATTTATTTTTTAATTACAGAAGTCAGTGTGTAGCAATGGATCAAGATAACAAACAAGATGAACAAGGTAAGGATTTTACCTAAATGTTATATCCAATTGTATGAAATAGCTTTTAAGTAATATTATATCATAAATATTATGTAACAAATATATTCAGTGTCTATGATTCATATGTAAAAATTTTGTGGATACTAATATTTGAAATGGATTAAATTGGTTAAGGTAATTGAATAACATTAGTAAATACATTTTATTACAAATATTTTGTGATATATTGTGAAATTTTGTGATGTATTCTATATCTTATAAAGATGAACAATATAAAAGCGAAATAGTTAAAAAAACATTTAATTAATTAAAAATTCTTCTCTAATATATTTTTAAATGGTGCAGTTCAATAATGTTATTAATAATTTTTACAGTTAGTGCACCCGATCTATATGAACCTGAAAGTCCGAATGAAGACACCAATGATGTAGCTGAAGGGAGTCAGGAAGAGAAAAGTGAAGCACAAGAGAAAGAAGAAGAACAGAAGATGGAGCATGATGGAGAGGATGATAGTGGAAGTAGAGATAGGAAAGACTCTGAAGAGGTATGTATTGGATATCAATATATTAACTGACACAGTGATCTATTGAAGTGCTTTCTTTCAAATTTGTCAAATTGCACATTAACCCTTATTTGTATGAGCCATGTATTAATAGAGGTTATTGACTATGAGACAAACACATTTTGTTATCTCTATTCTACACTTAATTTTTTTTTATATTTCTTTAACCAATCATAGACGTGCTAAAATATTTTCCTGTTTTTTAATTCTGTTGTAAATTTCAGGGTAGAGATGGAGACAGGGATCGTGAGCTGACAGAAGAAGAAGAGTGGGCATTACTGAATGAAAGACTCTTGATAAAAGAACAAGAGAGGCTTGAGAGAGAGAAAATACAGGCGGAAGAAGATGCTAGGAAATTTGAAGAGATGAGCAAGGTACATTTTTATTGCATTTTCATTCGAATAATTAACGTCGAAAATAACAGTTGTCTGCTAAAATAGTGTAATATGCAATAGAAAATATGTTTTCGGTCTTATGAAGACATAAATTAAGATAGAGAGGCTTGTATTTTAAAGGCATTCTATTTATTAGGATCCTATAAAGCTACAGCGTTTGAAGCGTAAGCAAGAGAAGAAAGCACGTTGGAGCAACTTCTACAAGACTGTGGCAGTTACTAATGAAGTCCTCACACCACCGATTGAGGTACAATCATTCAAAACAATATTGTCTTACTGCCACACTCAGAGCTGATATTTGGTCACTAAGGGAAACGCTATTTGTAGATTCCTAAGACCAATTAACAACTGTATGTGGCAGTTTATGTTTAAATGGCACTAAATGGCACACTTTTGTTACCAAACTAAGTGTCAGATGTAGTGAGGGGACGTAAGCGTTGATATTTTTGTAGGTCTAGTATTGTGCAGATACACCGCAACAGTGTCGGTTTTCTCTCTTACAGTTGTTTCATTTTAAATAAAAAAAGGACAAAATGCTGTATCTATATGATTCTAGGAGCTAGATTAAAATTAAACATTTTCTGATTTTATTCAGAGTTTGATGTTTTTAGAAATTAGATGTATTTATGTAATATTTTTTTTATAGGAAGAAGAGAAACTTTTGAAAAAAGCTGAGACGGCGATTAAAGTACCGGAGCCCGAGATGAATGATGATAAAGTCACTCTCTCTTGGTGTAAGTGTCCAACATCTCCATGTATTTATCCCATTGGCTCCACACATATAGAATAACAAATTATTTTTTTAAGTCTCGTTGCTCTAATCTTTATATTTTTCAGATGACAGTGACTTGAACCAATTCTTGGAGTTGCCGGACCTAAACTCAGTGGTGCCAATGAATGAAGGCGCTCTCGCCCACGCGTGGGCTGGAAGCCGCGCCACCCATGGTGTTACCACCGGAAGAGTGTGCTTTGAGGTCAGTATCAATATACTACAGTTTACTAGCTTCATGGGCAAAAAAAACAAATTAGCCTCTGTGCTATTCCAATATTGTCATTTATTTCTATATCTAGATCTTTTCAGTCGTCTTGTAGTTACAAGGTAACTAATATATGTCCAAACTTTGGCATATAAATCTTGCTTAATATTATAAATGCGAAAGTTTAGATGGATGGATGAATATTTGTTTGAAGGTATTTCTGAAAGGACAAAATGGATCTTGATGAAACTTGACACAGATGTAGAACATAGTTGCGGACGAAAGCGAAAGCGTGCCCGCAGCCCCTCCATCATGCGTTGGAGGAACAGAGGGGTTTAGTGGGTATGCTTCCCATCTGGAAGAGAGATGTAGAACATAGTCTGGAAGAACACATAGGCTACTTATTAGTTTTTTTTTTAATTCTGTGCGAATGGAATCGTGGGCGACAGCTAGTAATAGATATTTCCTGTAAACAGCTAATATTAGCTTGTCATACATTTTGTATGACATGTTGGCTAAACAGGTAGATAAATATTTTGTATTTACTTCCATATATCTTGTGATATATGGAATCGCAAGCAAAATTACAAAAAAAAAAATATGTTTTAACTAAATAACTGAAATAATGAATTTTATTTTAACTGTTATCAAAAGCATAGAATGGTTATAAATTTTTACCAACATTGAATAGTAAATTGATTTAAGTTACAAATACTTTCAATATGTGAGCTAAAATAAGCTCTTTAGTAATGTCTATTAGTTGTTGTTGATTTTTTATTTTTTAATAAATAGGTGCGAGTCGGTGCAGTTGTAACAACAACGGAGACAACTGAAAAGGAAGTAATCAGCAACGGACTGAGAGTTGGCTGGTCCACTGATGATTCCAGTTTGCATCTAGGTAAGATTACAATATTCAGTCGAATCTCGTTAATTAGAAACATGAGGGACTCTTAAAATATTACGAATTAACGAGTGTTTGATATATCAAATGGTGCTAAATTTGTGAGAGAAAATAAATAAAAATTATATATATTAAATTTATTAAGTGTTAATCAACCATTGTTATAAAATATATTGTATGAATAAGTTATTGTTTTAAATTTAGATATAAATTATTACGAACATAGTTTTTAAGTAAAATAATGTACTAACAATAAATGGATGTGAAATAGATAAATAATTATTATAAGGACATACAAGGGATTAGTCATCTATTAAATATGTGGAATAATAATAATAATAAAACCAGCCAGGCGGAGACAGAATTAATATAAAAGAAATAATAATAATACATAATATTAAACATTAAATATTATTAAACTAAACACATAAAATATATATATGTATACCTTAGTATAGCTTGGCGACCCGTCGCCACGGCAAGCGTCGCCACGCCAACGATTCGGTTTACAAGTGATCCTATAGATGTTTCACATCAATAACTCAAATTTTTTAACGGAAATGAGAAGGATAACATGTACAATGTTTCGGCAGTGAAAATTCAAGGTACAGCAATTTGATACAATGTAATAAGTCGTTCGGAAAGTCATTTCGTTTTTTCTCGACTTAGGATTCATGTATTTTCGACGAAGATGCACCACGTTCTGGAAGGTCGGTTGGAGCTGATAAAGGCATTATTAAACATAGAAATAAACATAGAAAATAGAAATAAACACAAAATGACTCCGAACAACCCAATACTTTTCAAATATCTTGTGCACTGTACTAAGAATGCAAAGTTTTTGTATTGTACAAATATGTTTATTGTTCCTGTTGGAAGTAACCTTGTTATAAAATATTTATGATGAGGATATACCAACAGGTAGATCAATATTTTGTATTACTCCCGTATATTCTATAATATATGGGATCGCAACCGAAATAACATTAAAAACAATTACTTTTGTGTTGAATAAACTTGTGTAAGAATCCTTAAAAATACTGTTATTTCTTTCTGAAGTTATTGTGTACAATAGTGATTTGATTGTTTAGGCGATGGTGATCTCAGCTGGGGCTATGAGAGCACAGGACGCGCTGTCAACAATGGAGAGTTCAAGGACTACGGCAAACTGTACACTGAGAAAGACGTCATTGGAGCTTATCTTGTTAGTTGAATTACTTAAATATGTTCATGTAAAGACCCAAATTCACATAAATTATAAGTTATACCATTTATCAATTAGTTATGTCTGAAAAGTTATGTGATCTTAAACATGGTAAAACTCAAGATTGAAATACTTCAAAGACGCTATAATTGACGATAAGGTTATTTTCAGTGTTGCTAATTTTATTATTTATGAACAGGATATGGAATCAACTCCTTGCACTATATCTTACACGTTGAACGGCGAGGAGCTCGGCGTCGCGTATGAGTTTGACAAGGCTCTGCTCGGAGATAGACCTATATACCCTCACATTTTGACTAAGAATATCTGCTATAAAGTTAATCTAGGATATGAAAGGTAAGAATTACCCTTTTATACGTCTTTAGTTTTAGATAAAAGTCCTTGTTTGAAACAACAGATTTCTTTTCGTATATGAATTGGTTGTAAACAAGCAAGAGACCACTTGACTCCGCTAAAAAGCAGTGACCGTAGTTCAGCAAATGCAGATATGTTGCTTTCCTATAATCAAAAAAGAAAATGCACAATAAAAGGATATTTCCCCTTGTTTCGTCCCTCTGCCAAATACACTTCGAAGATAAGTTAAAATTAGGCCTCCTCTACAAACACTCATCAGACTGTACACAGATTGTCTTTCATTTCCACTAGTACTGGACTGAGCGATCCAACGGATGTTTTTGTGAGCTCTACCACTGTCAACTATTCTGTTAACTGTCAACTATGAGTAAGATTAGAAATAATAAGGAAAAGGGCTGGATATTATATTAGAAGTGAGAGGAATAAGAGACAACTGATTGCTGCAGTTAGAAATCAGTTGACTCAAATCAATATATTGTAAAGTTAATTAAAAAAAATAATTAAATCATGACCTTAGTTACAAATTGAATACATTTTAAGTTATTTATGTATGGTTATATAAATTGATTTTGCTTTTTCTCAGATACAACTTACTTACTCGTACTAAAGTAGTGCGTCAACGTGTTGAAGTACCGATCGAGCAAGTGATAGAAGAGAAGAAAGCACGACAGGCGGAAATCGAACGTCTTAAGGAAGAGGCCAATCGTCGCAACAAAGAGCGCAAAGAGAAGGATCGTAAGGAAAGAGAGGAGAGGCAGAAGAAGAGAGAGGTGAGATGTCACATCTGCTTTCATACATACAGATAGGTTCTTCGTGTAATATGTTGTTTGGCAATTAATAGATATTATTTAATACTAGGCACTAATTACTTCTTACTAATATTATAAATGCGAAAGTTTAGATGTATGGATGAATTTTTGAAGGTATCTCCTGGAACGGCTCAACGAATCTTTATGAAATTCGGCTCGGGTGTATAAATAAGTCTTGAAGAACACATAGGCTACTTATTAAGTTTTTTTTTTTAATTCCGCGTGGACGGTGTCGCGGGCGACAACTAGTAAAGCTACAATAATACAATTTAACGATACAAAGTTACTCTAACATATTTATTGCAGTGCCTACCTTTAATGGATTGAGGAAAAGATGGGAAAGTGAATTAAGCTAGTCGTATAATTATAAAATTACATAATCCTTGCAGGAGCGTGAAAAATCATCGCGCGAAAGGAAAGAGAAAGAAGCGGAGGAGAGGAGAGAGAGGGGAGAAGAGCCTGAGGGGGAGGAGAAAGAGACGCAAGAGGAACCAGATGCAGGAGGAAAACAGGAGAAGGCTGATGTTGAGGAGTCTGCTGAACAGGCCAAGGTATAAAGTTGAAAACACAATTATGCTACACTCACAGTGTTTTAATGTTTAATTAAAACAGTCCCATGGTATAGTGTTGTTCTTTTAGTGCCCATTTAAGGGCTATGAGTGACATTGGATTTAAAAAAAATTATCAATTTAAAAATTACTGTTTTTTCCTATTGTGCCAAGATGACTTTTTCGAGTTAATATGTTTATTTTTGTATAGCAACTTGATTGTGTTGTTTTGATTGACCTCTAGTATAGTATTAAATACTTTTTATTAGGAAAATGGCGACTCTGAAGTGAACAATGAGCCGATGGAGACAGACCAGCCGGAGTCACAAGAGTCGCAAGCAAAGGAGGAAGAGAAGGAGGCCACCTCGGATAAGGAGGAGGAGAAACAGGCCACTCCGAATAAGGAGGAGGAAAAGCAGGCCACCTCTAATAAGGAGGAGGAGAAACAGCCCACTTCAAACAAGGAGGAGGAGAAACAAGAGGAAGCCAAAGAAGAACCATCTGCTGGTTAGTTTTTTTTACTTAAATATATGGAAAGCAAATTGATTTATTTTAAATTTGAAATTTGTCAAATAAGATTAGGTTAATTAGTATTTTTTTTTATTGCAGAGGCTGAAAAAGAGGTGACGGAAGACGATTTTCTCAAAGGAATTCTATTAGACAAGCGAATGAAAAGTGTCATCAGGTTTGTTATATTTACTTAGTAGTGGTATTTATAAAAAATACTAGCTTTTACCCGCGACTCCGTCCGCGCGGAATAAAAAATAGAAAACGGGGTAAAAAATATCCTACGTCCGTTTCCTGGTTCTAAGCTACCTCCCCATCAATTTTCAGTCAAAACGATTCAGCCATTCTTGGGTTATAAATAGTGTAACTAACACGACTTTCTTTTATATATATAGATATAGATTTTAACCTGTAATGACTTTTTTACCTGGGTTAAAAATCCGCGTTAGCAGCTCTCAAGTAATCAACGCTTTTAAATCACTCTTGTTTTCTTCGATCAATGCTCAAAATGCAACACTCTGTAATAAAAAAGCGTCTCATTTTGAAAGCATTGTCTTATGAACAGATACATAGAATTACATTTGTTTTATTTGAACACGGCGTAAAAAAAAGGGCTTATTTTTGTAAGAGAAAGTGTTGACCGATATACAAGTGTTTAGATCAGGGATGCCGAAAGGGGTATTCCCAATATCGAACTTAAAGCATTGCTAATTCTCACTCTGTCTTCTATTGATCTAAGTCAGAATTAATAATAATAATAATTGATCTTAAAATTAGATAATTTGGCCATAGGGGTCTGAGGTAACAGTTCATTTTTGAAAAGGGGTCACTTGTACAAAATATTTTGGGAACCCCTGGTTTAGATATAGTGTAAACTCAGACATATTTCAGATACGTGGTGGAGGAGGAGCTGGACGGTGAGGAAGCGAGCATGTTGCCCGGCTATGTACTGATGGCGCACGCGCAGACCCTGCCCGGACCACGGCCACCGCCAACTACAGCAGACTGTGAGGTCAGTACTGCGATTACAATATCTTGATACTATGGATGGAACGTCTTTGTATTTATACAACTGTATGATCTCCACGTCTTCATACAAATGTTTGTAGATATCTTGGTGGCTCTTAACTTCGCATGAATCGTTGCGTAGAACACAATGTTAGGTGTAGTGTGTGCAGGGGAGGGGGCACTGTTGAGCCGTCAAGATATTTGAAAAGTGTTATAACGCGACAAATTAATGCCCGGTGTGCAAAAGTGTACTTTAACTACGATAGCACAATACATCTGTCATAAGAAAGCAGGCAAAGCAAGATGAGCTTCTACGTAATAGTGTTAATGCATGACGAAAGGTTACCAACTTTTTATCTCAAGGAATTTTATTGTAGTAGGTACGGCAAAGAAATGATTCGTTTTAGCACTGAAATGGCTATAAAAAGGATAAGAAAAGGTATTACAGGTAGGTACTACAAAAGTCTATATCTTTAGGATCAAATGGGTGTGGATGTGGAAATGAACTTGTTTTTGGGGGAAATAAGTTTGTTTCTCACAAAAATTATTTTATTCTTGACAAAAATAAACTAAAACATCTCAGGACAAGGAAAACATATACGAAAAAACACGTTTCGATAAATTAGTAGGAAAAATAAGTGTGTGAAAACCAAACTAAAATAGACAACGTATGAACTTATCGTCGTATGGATCCGGGGAAATGACACTCAAGCAGTTGTTGAAAGATTACAATAACAAAGTTATGTTTCAAGACTCATGTGGAAAATCAATGGAAGTAAAAGGCTGATTTGGCAATATCAAAAGTAACTAATATTTTGTTTACTAAATTTATACATGACTTCACTTTGATATTTACATTTATCTTGGTGAAATTGTGTTTTTGTTTCATACATAGTCCGCCTGGCCACTGCAGCGTCGGCCCGATGTACAAAATATGGCTATAACGTGCGCCCGTCGCTCTGGAGGTAGGGGCTACCTGCCGATATTATGTCGGCTTCACCTACTATTGGGGGTGATATTTACATAAAAAACACAATAAATAAATACTACACGACATGTGGGTTTATACAGAAGGCGGGACTGCGTTTGTTTCGTGAAGAAATAGCTGAGGAAATAAAGTTGTTTCTTGGGGGAAATGAATTTGTTTCTCGTTGAAATGAATTTGTTTCTTGGGGAAATGGATATGTTTCTAGGGGAAATTTAGAAATGGCGTTTGTGGTGAAAACGTACTAAAAGTGGCGGTAGCGGTAGTCAATATATATAAGCAAGAAAAAATTATTGCAAGAATTTATTTTGTAGGAAGGTATGCCTTGATTATGTTGAACGTTTGAATATGAAGGAGTATGGACAAGAGACTACGAAAATTTCCTGCAACTTAAAAAAATAATTATATTTATTGTAATGTGTCTAATAAATAGAATAATATAGTAGGTGTTGGGTTCAAATCCCAGATGGAACAAATATATGAACCGTTCATATATTTGTTCATAATATATTTAGTCTTAAATATATTTAAAAACAATTTTACAATCTTCAGTTTTTAAAACGGCGGCTAAACGAAATAAAAAGCGAAGGAAACGAGCTAAAAACGAGATTCAATATTTAAGTAGGTTTCGTTCTGTGAAGGACCAAGAAATGTTTCTAAGTATTTCATATTTTTTATACTAATAAAATGTAATAATATTATTTCTGTATAGGTGATCCTAATGGTAGGCATGCCGGGTAGTGGCAAGACATATTGGGCGAAGAATCACATCGCTGCACATCCCCAAAAGAGATACAACATATTATCAACTGGAGCGCTGTTTGATAAGATGAAGGTATGTTATATGTTGATGTTACATATGTACACTAGACAAATATACATATACATAGTAAAATGTATTATTTTCTAATTACGTTTTTTTTTTGCAGCACCTTTAACTTTACGTAATAATTAATGATTTAAAGTTTGCAATAGCAGCGTAAAATTTAAATTTTTCAATAAATATATTTGTTGAAAGTATTTGAAATATTATATTTTGATTGTTTTGAATGAATTTAGCTTTGGTATTTTTTTTTTAGTAATCGTAGTTTTTCTTAGTTTTAAATAATGATATTTGTAATCCATAAATTAGTATGTTAAATCAGGTAAAATTTCTAACAAATAAGTTTTTTTTATGTCAACTATGTGGTATTTCAAATATAAAGTTATAATTGAATTAAGCTGTTATTGAAATTTTTAACAAAAATGTGACATAACACTACACAATACAAATATTAATTTGATTTTCTTTCAGCATTAATAAGTAAGAACGCAAAATTAAAAGAGAACATAAAATACATAGCTACAAACTAATATTAGTCTGTATTTTCAACAGGGTGCAAATTACAGCAACATTAATTGCAAAATATTTATAAAAAAATGCAAAAAATAATACACTTTGACCTGTAGCGGTCGAACACCTAGACCGTGTTATATGATACCAGTGGATCGCCCGCCGAAGAGGAAACCTATGTCGTGTCAGCGCAGAGAGTCCCTGGTATCAAATATAACATTATTTCTCATAGATATAAGATAGTTGTAAGTGTGCTAAGCGTAACACTGCCGTGTCTATCAATGTTCAGTCGTGTGACTCTGTGGCCTCGATCTCAGGTGGACTGTAAACCATTCCGGAGCAGCTACGAAGGCCGCTGGGACGCCATGGTGACCAAGTGCGCCAAATGCGTGCTCAAGTTGTTGGAAATGGCGCGGGGACGCAGGAGGAACTATATACTGGACCAGGTGAGACTCCCAACATGATAAAGTACCTAACTACTCTGGCAGGCACTTAATCAGGAACAATCGAGATCGGAACGAACCGAGTTTGGCCAAGTGTTTAACTGTCATTGTTATAACGTGTCGTTTCTAGATGCAGCACAGGTGAGTAGCCTAGATTGTAAGCGAGTAAAACTTAGCCAAACGAATTGCCAAAGTGCGAAACTAAAGCGTCTGGGATCTCTATTGAGCTTGTTCTAGGTGTCGCTCTGCCATAAGCACCCGGACGCTCCTATAATATGATTCGTTTTGCTCCACATTAACGACGCCGGCGACCACCGTATGTATGTCGCCGTAACGTAAAAACAGACGAACGTATACCCGTCGGCCCAGAGGCGCAAGTTGAGGGAATTCGACGGTTACCGGCGCGTCGCCGTTGTCATTGTCACTGATGAGGACACGTACAAGGAGCGCCACAAGCGAAGAGAAGAGGCCGACGGCAAGGAAGTGCCCGACGGGGCTATCGTGGACATGAAAGGTTGGTAGCCAGCCGATTCGCGCCGATACGACCCTCTCTGTCTCACTCGCACTCTGTCCTGTCTCCCGCCGCGTCGTCTCCGCGTCGCCGCCGCCGCGATGCACCGGCACGCGAATCCCTTCAGTCTGTTCGTACTTATAAATCGATTTATAATTACGAATATCGATGAATCGATTCGTCTTGTCGTGCAATCGGGCGACACGGTCGCGATCGACCAATACCAGTCGCTGACTAAAATATATGTTTTCTAGCAAACTTCACGCTGCCGGAGAAGGGGACCTGGCTCGACGAGGTGATTTATCCCGAGCTGGGGGAGGAGGAGGCGAGGAAGATACTGGAGGGATTCCACAAGGAGGCGCGCGCGGCCGGCGTGGTGAGGGAGCGCGAGAAGCGCGAGCGCAGCGCCAGTCGCGACGGACATCCGCCGCACAAGCGCGCGCGCGACGAGCGCAGGCACAGCAGGGACGACCGCCGTCCTAGGGACTTCCCACGGGACAGAGGTACGCTAACCAACTGTTTTTTTTACCGTCGAACTACGTATATATAGAAACCAGACAACAATATGTGTCCATACAAGTGTTACGCCGTAAAATATTAAATTAATGGCAACATTTTTAAATTCTGTTAGCACAAGGCTCAGTCGTTGTAAATAGTTTTCCAGTCTATTTGATTCTGCTTTTTTCTATAACACATTTATAACAAGCTATCTAATTTTGGACCCCGAGTAAATGCTTAATGCCAGCAAGTTCGTTAATTTATTAGTATTGTGTGCAGAGGACAGATGGGGCGG
>DWMU01000093.1:0-12964 GCA_018246175.1 Papilio zelicaon
TCTGTAATGTTTCCAGTCTGGCAACATAAAGCATTTAACCATTTCTTACAAGGGCAAATAGGTAATGAAAAAATACTCACTTGATGAAGCATATTCACCGGGATGCACCCAATTTCCTGCAAGATAAATAATTTTTTTTGTAATTTTTTTAAATAATTTATTCTATTTTATTGAAGGCTAGATGTTTAGTTAATACCTGTAATGTCAGTCTCATCTTCAACTACGGGATCTGAATCTTGGAATGCCAGCTCTTGGTATAGAGTATTGGCACTTCTCTTTTCACTCTTAGTATGGGATCTGCCGCTACTGGCCTGGGGGGCCACTGGTGATGTAGCCTAAAAAAAATTTAATTTGTTTTAATTATTTTCTTATACATAATTATATGTAGTACTAACAATTACGCGATCACTGAATTTAGCACATAGTTTTAAATTTAATACATACATATCGAAACTATTTGATAAAAATATCCCTGTTATGTAAATGTAAAAAAAAAACAGTATTACTTGACATATTTGACATAAGGTTAATTAGAATTAAAAACTAAAATGAAACATAATTTTATGCTAGTGATGATAATTCTAATGAGCAAACAAATATTTACGATGAAATGCTATCAATGTACAACGACGTATAATAGGGGCTGTTTTTCATACAACCTTGATAACAAGCACTTGAAAGAATGCATGAATAAAAGTGACCAAAAGCCTGTTTGCCGTCTTATATCACAAGTCCAGTTGTTCACACCAGAAAATGACATATCAATTATAAGAGAGTGCGCATACAAGCATGAGCCTCGCGAAAATTGTGAATTATCAAAATTTAACAACATTCATTATTCATTATCTTGCGAATGCAAAAAGGATGCTTGCAATAAAACAAACAGAGCTCAAATATCTTATAGTATATTATATACTCTTGCAATTTGGACTTCAATTGTTAAGTAACTATGACGAAACCAAACGCCGATTTGTTATTTTAATTATTGCGAATTTGCAATTTACGTGTTTGTTTTTGTGTTCAGGCCTCCAATATTTAAGATCTCAATGCCAATGGAAATCGAATACACATTAAAGTTCATATTTACATAAAATATTGTATTCTCTGTATTAATACTTGAACGAGTAGTGTTATGGAATATTAATAATATTACAAAACTGAACTGTTTCTAGTATTTTCCTATATTTCAAGTTATACACTAATACTGTTCAATTAAACACAAAATACTTTTAGTCTTTACACTATTCTGCAATGGCCATTATAAAATATTATAATAGTAATATACAGTCTTGCAATATCCATGTATCCATTAAAGAATTACACTTACTTGACTTTGTTGCCTGATGGGATCAGTTTGATGACTCTGTTCCGCGGTCCGGACCGCTGCTAGTTCAGATCCGATTGGTGGTGAAGGCGGTGAGGAAGACAGGCTCACTGGGCTTCCGGGAATACTCTCCGTTTGCTCCACAATATTCACTGAACCCTCCAGCGAGGCGAATCCGAAAGATATAGGCCCTAAAGGAATTTCATATATTATGTAAAATAATATTTAAACAAGATACTGGTAATAACATTTTCTTATTGTCTTAATATCATAAATATTAGGTTTCATGTTTTTATAAGGCTGCATCAAAACAAAATTGACACAAAATACAAGTGTTTTAACATTGCTTGCTAAATTTAGGAAATAATCTAATTTCACTAATTATAAGTATTGAAAATCCAATTAGAAGGCCAAAAAAACCTGTTAAAGACTAGCCAGAAAGACTGTATGTTAAAATGAAATGAATAATTGAGCAGTATTTTCTCTTAACAATAAAAGAAAATCTCACCACTTGATCGGCTAACATTGTTGAGATTGATTCGACCACGAACCTCTCCACCACGATCATTTGCAGCTGTACTGAGCAACAGTTTAGTGCGTTCCATATAATCCATATGAGTCTTAAATAACTCAGTATATCTCTCATGAAGTTTTGCATACTCTTTCTTTAGTTCATTCTCCCTTTCCTCCAGCCTACTGGCATGATCTAAGGAGTTCTTGTGCTTTAATTCCAACATACGCACTATACTGTCCAAAGCCTCCAAACGACCAGATAAATCTTTTCGTTCACCTTCAAAGAGATCTTCAGCTTCAAGGAGCTATTAAATTGAACAATTGCAAATATTAGATATTTGTAAAATAGTGTCATGTTTGAACTATTTCAGATATTGACACTGCCTTTGGAGTAATGTAGGAGTGTTAAACCTTTTTTTTTAATTCAATAAGTTATCATTAAGTTAGAAGGACAAAAGATACGAAAATAAATGTAAAATATCTAACATATGTTCATATTTGGAATCTTTTAGAAGGAAAAATCAATCACTATTTTTATTCAATTAAATTTTCATGCTCTTTAGATAATTTTTATGGTTTTACATGCTAATGCAACAGTATGATTTCCGATTTTCATAATATTAATCTTAGTAATATTATAAATGCGAAAGTTTAGATGGATGTTTGTTCAAAGGTATATTAAGAATAGCTTAAAGAATCTTGATGATTTTTTTAATTCTGCATGGACAGAGTTACGGGCGACTGTTAGTTATTCATAAAAAGTATCAAAGTAAGGTCTATAAATGTCATAGGCATAAATTACTAATCCCAGCGCCACAATCTAACTACTTGGCAAATATTTTTTCTAAGTAATTTTTCTATTTTTAACAGTTTATTCCCAAAAACAGAATAAAAACTTCGTCAACAAATTATGAACAATCATGAAATTATTCACTATTATGGAATTTTAAGTGTAAGTTCTAGATTATAGTCATTTACCTTTAGTCAAATGTAGCAAAATGGATGGCACATACTTAAATATTTTACACAAATAGTAGTGTAATTTCACATACAACAAATAATACATTCTTCATGTTTAAAGCCAAATAATTAACTAAAATTGCACCAATAGCCTTGTGAAATAAAACAAAGGAAATTGAATCAAGGTCTTTAGATAGAAAAGTATTGGAGACTTACTTTTTGTTCAGAATGCTTCCTCGCCGCCTTCTCGCGCTCGTACTGCGTAACCAGTTGTTCGTTATCCTCCCGCAGCAACTCCAGCTCCACTTCATGTTCCTGATTAGTCTGATATGCAGAATCTAAGCACTCCAAAACGTTAACAAGCAGTGGCATCAATGTCTTGACAACATCTTCATCGTAACGCGCGATCATACGCTCGAATTCTTGATAAATACTGCCAGCCAGAGATTGTACCTTTTCTGACATCACGGCATGGGAATCTTCGTGAGTCCCATATATGGTCTCGTTTGTGACATAGCCACTACTAGAACTATTTTCGAAATTCATTGTGAAAAAGGTATCGCGACGATGTAATTGTCACTATTTCTCAACAGTTGGCTTAATGAATTTTAGACGAAAACATGATGATTAATTTTGTGTACAATATTGAATAATGTCGAGCTTAATGGTACCAGGAAATGTTATTTATTTCATCGATCATCGCAAGAAGAGATGGAAAAAGAGCAAATCAGAAATTCTCTATTCTTGGTATAAATATGCAGTAAAAAGTAAAAAGAATAAAAAACTACTTCACACCATCGCTTCGATTGACGCATTCAATTCGATTGACATTGACAGTAAGAAAGGAAAAGGAAAGGAATAGGACGGAAATCTATATCCGGATATAGACGTGAGAAAAATTGGTATATATTCGTATACTTCAGCACCCAAAAAATAAATAATACTAGTGACGCTTATGTCTTGCTTAGTTTAAGGAAATAATTTAGTCTCAATTCTACTTCAACTGAAAATTACCTGCAGTAATAGCTACTTTGGTTTTACTCATGCCGCGTCAAATAAGTTTATTGCACTACAGTGAAACGGCATTTTAAGTAAAATTTTAAAATACTCCTTCGTTTAACCAGAGCTCTTTCTCCTGTTTCCTGATTCCTGTTTTTTATCATTATTGTTTACGCTATGGTGAAATCTATAAAACGAAGAAAAAACATAAAATATGTTCTACAAAGCGGAGCATAATCTGTATAAAATATCTTTGAAATCCTTTATTATTGTGTTGGTAAGTGGGCAATTCTTGTGAATGAAGTGAATGAATGCCACTGATTGACATTTGACATTCTTTGGATAGTTGGTATTGGTACGCAATCGTCGTAAAAGTTAGCGTTGTTGTTTATACGTAAAAAACGGTTTTTCGATCAAATCTTAACTTATAGGTACGTGTTTCTTTTGAGGATTACTTTCCAGTTTAACAATAGTTTTAAAAGAATAAGTAAATACGTAAGAATAACCTCGTACATTATGTTACATACTACGAACCATGACTACGGTCCACGCCCTAAATTATGGTCACCGAACTTTATGAATGCATGGCTAAATAAATCATAAAATTAAAATTCAGTCTGTTTTAAATTCCTGACTTGGTGTTTTTCTTCGGCAGGTCGGAACTTTTACTTATAAGAAAATGTCGGCATATGAAAGTCGCGGTTACTTTACAGAGAACGGCACATATAAAGATTTAAACCCGTTAACGACCAGAATAATTGGTGACTTTACACCATTTTATATTACAATTGCGATCTGTACAATCCTGTTGACATTTATGATAATTCTAAATATTATTTGCTGCTGCTCGAAGTACTCGGATTATTGGCTTGATCGCCACACCGGTTAGTGCTTCTGTTATTGTAAAACTTGTTATAACATTTACGATCTAAATTTTTTTATACAAAAACTTTCATATTTAATTATTTTTACTTACATAAAACATTTCTCATCATTTTAAGCTAACTACATTTTATTTGTACAAGTGCAATAATTTAGGGCATGATGAGGAGCCATTCAGACAACCTGTAAAATTTTTGATATTGTTTCTTAAAATGATTATAATAAAGCATTCCTCAAAAACACCAAAATAGCCTTATAAATCTATATGCAATCACAAACAGGGGAATAAATTGTGCTATGGCAGTAGCCAGTGTCTAATAGGGAGTGGCATCTGGGCTAACAAACATCATAATTAAAAAAAATTGGGTTATGCTCTATCTACTTCATAGAGGTAGCTCAAAAAAACATTCTCTTCCTCAATGCCTTATTGATTTTGTAATGCTTATTTACAGGTAATCGTTGGATAGTATCTATATGGTCAGCTACTCCCCATCGTCAGCCACCACTTGATTTCACCGAGATTGAAGTTCATGGTCAACCTTTCCAATTTGCATCATATCCAACAAAAGATTATCAGGAAGTTCATAAAAGTGAGTCAGTTGTGCCATCAATTTCACAGCAACCATTGACATATCTTGATCTACACGAAAGAGAGAGTGATATATAATAATGGCTTTTTTAATGCTATATCCTGCAATTACTGCCCTGGCAATGTTTGTATTGATTGTTATTATATTGATATTAAGATATGGTGCACAATGGTGTAAATTACGTCATACCACCTTTGCTGATCAAGATTATTACAATGAAGATGATGCATATGAACAAAAAGTGTCTTATGCCTAAAACACTGGATTATAATCATGCTGACAACACGAACGAAATAACCAACATAACAAACATATAACATAGAACATTAAGTCTTACCACTGCTTTATTAGCACTGGGAATAACTATTATTTACACTTCTGACTTAATTTATTGTATTGTTGTCAATTTAGTATACAGCTATAACACACATATAAGGATGTAGTTAAATCTGCATAAACGAGATACATTATAAGCAAGACATTGTCTGGTCCTGGCTGACAACCTCAATAAGCGAGAAACTCAGGTAAAAAAACCTCTACTAGCAAAAAAAATCTTGCTTATCCAGGTTCAACAGTATTTGTCAATTATCACTTATGTTTGGGGCAGAGTGAGTTGTAAACCATGTAAAATTACTGACTAAAGGTGTTTTAATTATAAATATTTCATATGTTTATATGTAATTTGATTTAGAATTAGGAAAAGTAATAAACCTATTTCTTTTTGTACAACCTACATTATGATGTTTGTCACAATGTTGCATTCCATTTGTTTTTTTCATATTCAATCTTTTTGCTGTATGTTTATTTGAAATACAATTTATTTTGTCTTATGATATTTTGAGCTTTACATAATTAAGAAGTTATTATCAACCAAACATCTATATTGTTTTGTGTGTTTAAGTTACATATAATTTTAACAAGTTGACAATGAGTTTTCATTCCCAAAACTCATGTATAAAAACATCCCAACATGTTGTCATCCTCTCATTAATAGTGATGTAGACCTTGATTTTTATTTTCGTAATAAGAATTGTTTACCCTTTGTATTTTTTTATAACTTTTTATGGTAAAGCTGGTATTATTTCTGCAATAATAGCAAAAGTCGATGAAAAATAAAACATACATTGTGAGTTAGAACAGTCATGAGAATGAGTTTCACAGTTATAGATTTTCAACATATTTTTAAGGTACTTTAATTTTTTATATGGTCCGTCCATTATAGTGTTAACAATTTAGAATTGTAAAGGTGTAAGCCTAATTTTTTATATTACAAAAAATTTTTATTCGCATTTTTATAAGGTCTATAGTACATGACCTTAATTATATATTAATAATGATTAAGATAATTTTTTATAGTTTTTTTTCCGTCCAATAAAGTGTTCAATTATTAGAATTTAATGACTTTGTTTTACTTACCTTTTATACTAATCAAATCCTCAATTAATCCTTAATCTCTGCTTACCCCTCTAGGTTAAGGTGAAAGTAGTATGAAGGTCCAAGGTAAAATTTTCCAAAAGTAGACCGAAAGAAAGGAATAAAAACAGAAAAAAACATTTGATTATAAAAACACTTGTTTATTAATTAGTCCACTCCATAACCAATTCGTAAAACTTATATAATGGGATAATTAAATAATGGTATATACACAATAATTCATATTTGGAATAAATCATCGAATTCGTATGATTTCGTGATATGACACTGCCTTTGACCGCATAATTAAGTTATTGCATTTAAGTAATTACATTACTTGTACTCTCTTGGTATTGCTCATCAAATCGTCTCAAACCAACAGTTTGATGCTTGTACATTCATTGTTTACCAATCATTTGAACTTGATTAAGTCTAACACTTTTATCTCATTTTAAAATCTATATACAAAACTGTATATGCATACATTTCCCGTAATTAAAAATCTACGTAAAGTTTAATGAAAAAAGACTTAGGTGGAATTGTTATATTTAAATTGTCTTTATAAATTGCCGGTCTCAGGTGCATGAGTACGCGTGCTGGATGACGAAGAGAAATGTTTGTTGATTGTTCATTTAACATGATCTCGGGCAGCAATGAGAACGGACGTCTTGTGTAAAATCTAACAGACATGTCTTAAATTAATGTTACATACTTATACTAATTCACTAACATTGATTTCCGATTTCATTATCTAATCCTAGAGACATACCTGAACTATTTAACAAGAGATAGCCGAGGAGTGTTTTCTAACGGACGTCACAAGACTACTGATTAGAATTTTAAGCCCCATTTCCACTTAGCGACTAGCCACAAGACTACACTATTTGTATGACAATCGCCTCGCCTGCGAAAACGGTACTGACATTTTTCAAAGAAATAGCGGTCGCGCTCGGCTAGCTCAGCTAGTGGAAAATGAGTCTCAGACATTTCAGTTATCTTGATCTAATCATTTTCTAGTGCACCCTACAATATCTTTTTAGTCTAACTTTTCTTCTAAGTAGAATATGTTTTTTTTCAAATAACAGGACGTTATCAGTGTTTAAAAACCTTAGATTTTCATCGGTTCTGTTTGCAAAACAAAATTTTCGATAGCTATGAGTAAGTCAGAGTTTTATTCATTTAATATAGGTAAAAGAGTTTGTATTATTTAACCGGTATACAAAATTTTTAAATTTGTAATATTAATTTTTCCTGTTTTAATTTTATAATACGCATTAAAAGATATTGTATAGCATCAAAAAAATAATTTAGCAAATTCTATTTGGTATAAATTCTTACTGAAAGTGAGTACTGGAAATTTATATACACAATTATTAAAATAATTCTAATAGAACTGACAACTTATCATAGCATAAGATGATAATGGTATACAAAAAAAAAAACACCCAATGTACAAGTGTAAGAAAATACAATTAGAATGAACTGCAATCGTAAAATACATTTACATGTAAAGTTCAATTCCAAATTACATTTACTCCTTAAAAACTTAATTTAATTAATATTTAAATAAAATAATTATAGCAAAGCATATCTCGGTACATTACACCAAAAGTTCACATCAATAAAAATGATGTTGACAAATATAGTTATCACAATAAACCTATTGCTTACTACGATTTGAGGTAATTTAGCCACTGACAAACCTTCGGAACCGAGTGTCATGCTGTGGAAGACATTTATTGGTAAATAAATACATTTAATATCATAAATGGTTACTGTTTAATCTATAATATTATATTTATTCACGGCAATGTTTACTTTTTGTTTTTGAACACTAGACATCGAAAAATTGCGACATATTCCATCCAACATTGTTTCACAAAAATAAATGTTTCCACAACAAAGCACTGCATCAACACCGTATATACAATCACATGGATATACTTTCATGTGCTAATATAAGCCCACACTACGCTTTAATATATAAAATCAGTCTATTTTTAGCGCTACCGAGTGTCAATATCCAATTATGTACAAAGATATTGTCCAGCCAAAGTTAAATAGCCTTTATAAATTTATGATTATACTGTTAAGAGATATGTGTTCCGACTAAAAATTAGTAGACTTATTGTACCTCGCACATTGATACTTCACATATTTCCCCATAATGCAGGCCACACACTTTAGGTCAAACTTGTAATGCAAAATCTAACGTGTGTAGCCTTCATTAGATACATTTTTTTAGTACATCGACGAAAAGACACGTTTTATCTACAGAATTAATTATAAATTAGATATCTCGACTTTTATAATTACAACTTATGAAAGATAAATTGTAAGACATTTTTCTTTCGATAGTTCTACTGGTATAAATACGATACGATTATCAATGTTTGAAATAATGTTGTTTAACACTTGCATAACAAAACGGTTTAATTTTTGTAGATATAATTATTTATTGCACAGAATTAAGCATTTCTAATTTAAAGATTATTCATATTTTTTAAATCATTCAGACTTAAATCACAATCTCGATCAGCTCTATGCAACAAATTACAGTTATTTATACGCACTATTTTACCAATGGAATATATCTTTAAAAAACTAAAAAAACAACGTTATGTTACACTTCATACATATTTTAATGACTGACAGTTTATATTTAACTTCAAATATAGTCGTTCACTATCGTTTGTCTACAATCAAAATAAAACTTGATGCAAATGTTTGTAAAAGGCAAATTCAGAATTATTAAATATACTACAAAAAAACATTGAAAAATTGAAGAAAAAAAAAACCGTCCCAGTAACTGTAGATCGATTTTTTTGGACTAGATAGGTGATGTTGAAAAACAATATTAATCTAAAAATAAATATATAAAATTCTAACTGTGTACAAATTTTTGCATTTAAAAAAACAATTAATCAGTAACTGAAAACTTAATTTTTTTTAAATGTTTTCATGCTTTATTATCTTTTTTTATTTTATTTAAAGATTTTTTGTAAAGGATGGGTTTTTTTTAATAAAAAGCGATACAATTTTGATTATGAAAGCGATTTGAGGTAAAATAATTAACTGTACTACTGTGGTTAGAGACATATAGGATGTGTGAAGTGTTACACAACACGATTGTGTTAGAAAAATAATTATTGCACGTAAAAAAAAACTTACTAACGATTTTTTATATTTTAAATGTGAATGTATTTGTAGTATATCGAATATCTACTTAATATTAATCTGCTAATATCGTCCTAGGTTTATAAGTATAACACTAACTTGCTTGTTATATTGTAATATGGGGAAAACATTCTATCTATAAATATTATAACAAATAAAACGTACTCGATTATTGAAAAATTGCATTAAAACGCGCATGCATAATATCATTTATACAAAATCAAAACAATAAATAGAAGTTAATCTGCATGAAAACAGAGAAATTGCTTTGACACCTCGTGTGTTTGAGGAATCGTGATCGTTATTTGAATAAGTTGGACTTAATCGAAATATTTTGCAGCTCAATTTGTTAAATACTCGTCATTTAACTAACAAATTCATACTTCAATTACTAAATTCCTGTAAAAAAACCACACATTTTTGTAAAAACACATATTTTCAAAGATGACATTGTTTGGTACAACTATTCAATAGCGGCAATCCACCGCATACGTTACAATGATTCTGTAACACGCTGCTGTTATTCTTAACACACGCATCTAAGACCTATAAATATTAATAAGAATATAAACAGTAAATGAATATCAATATAATGATCACAGATCTATTAATGATTTGATGTCAAATTATAAACTGATTAAATTATAAAACAACAAACAATTAAAATGGACGACGAACAAATCAGAAACAGATCTGTCAACATGTATACCGATGATATTTTCATTTTAGATTTAATTTGATATATTTATAATTTAACAAGATATCTTAAGAAATGGTTTGAATTTAATTAATTTCACGATTTTGTTTTAATCACGGACAAAATGCGATAACCTTTGTCGATGTAGTCATAGGGTGAAAAAAATAGGACTAGTTGATTTAAATAACAATAATAATAATCAAAGTATCCCTGCGGAAGCGGGTATATAATATTTTACGCGGGTAACGTGATTTTAATGTGACAGTAATAATATATCAAATATTATAATTGGATAAAAAAAAATAACGGAAGTAATTAACACACGTGTATAGGGCATTGGTGATCTCCCACTAAACCTCACCCTTCATACATAAAAACACACTTGCAACCGATTACAAGCAAAATTGTGAAGAATAGCTGCAATTTTTGCTTTATATCACAGTAAAATAGCTTTACAAACCCCCCCCCCGCCTCACTAAGATTTAGTTTACGATATGCACAATAATATTAAAACGATAAACGGAATAGCCTTAACAAAACTTAAATCTACGTACTTGGTAACAAAACAATATCACTACAACGAATGTCCCTAATATATCTTTTTTTTTTAGTACAATAAATGCTCCACTGTGATATTTACTCGACTATAAATCTACGAGGTAGGGTCGGAATCCTAAACACGCCTTGTAAGGAATTCAACAGAATTCTTTTAGGCACCGCACTTCGAAAATGTGCGGAAAAGACCATATATTTTGTAGACACACTTTTATATCTAATTAGTAACTAAAATAAGCTCCAAATAAGTAGTTTCGTAAGCTTAAAAGGCTAGTGATTGTACATTATTGGAGAGAAGTCACTATATTTTTCCGCGGTATATTTTAAGGTCGGTTTTTTTTATTACTATTAAAGAATAGGAGACCTAATGAGAGCAGTTAGAGTTTGATGTGATCTGCGGTGGCGATGTTGGCCAATGTCTTCTTGATCCTAAGCGCCGTAAGCCGCGCTGCCGGGTTCTGATACCAGCATTCCTTCATCACCTTCGATATCGCAGACAATACCTAACAAAACATTTATTTATAACATTTCGAATTGTTCACTATATCATAAATAACTTATTGAATTATTATTAAACTGAAAGAAATTGATAAATGTGTATCGTACGATATTCTATAAACAGCTACAATGTGACATGGTAGTACCTGCTTGACCTATAACTTTGATAAATTAAGTGCCAGATTTCCAATTCTAGTCCTCTTCCGGGAAAGGAAGGAAAGAGAAAGATTAAAAAAGCGGAAGGATAATGGAAATATCGATAACTTGAAGAATAGTCAGCACATTTGCTACTCACTGCCTTATACATATAATATACATGTAACAAAAGACCGTACTTACAATATCCGAGTGCCATCTATTAGGGACGTTGGGTCTCCTTTTCTCCAAGCAAACAACGCGTCTCATATCATCAAGGCTTGGGTCTGGAGGTACACAGTCGTAATATGGCGGTTGATATTCATCCGGCATGACGCCACATCTGCGTGCCATCTCCCACAATACTAAACCAAAGGAATACACATCCGATCGTTTGTATGGATCAAATTGTCTAGAATCCATACTCTCATCCAAAACCTGGAACAAAGATATGCAAATAAAAATTTTGGTAATTGAATTTATCCTAAGTACCCTTGGTGTAGTACACCCTAGAGACAATATTCTTTGAAGATTGAATTACCTCTGGTGCCATATAACGTTTAGTGCCAACTCTATTAGTGGAGGGCACATCCACAGAGTCACTGGCTACATTATGCCTCACAGCCAAGCCGAGATCTCCGATCACACAAGTCAAATTACTTTTCACAAGGATATTCTTCGATTTTAGATCCCTGTGCGCTATAGCTGGTTTACCTGAAAGTAAATTATCAGTAGAAAAATAAATTAGCTAAAATAGTAGACATCATTTGTTGATAAAGTAACTGAGTTGAATAAAAATAGCAGAAATAATAGTAATAGTACCTTTAGTGCCAACAATATCCATATGAAGATGAGCTAATCCTGTCGCTATCGACAAAGACATTTTTATCAAAGTATTGGAGTCTATAGTGCGCGATGTGAGGAAGTCAAACAGCGAACCATTCTCATGGTAATCTGTTATTAGCCAAAGTTGTGTCCACGTTCCATTATCTAAAATACAAAATATAGTTTTAATTGATAGGAAGACAGACCAACTGACAAAAGAGCACACAGCGGTTATTTAGTTTGTCCGTTTTTGAAGAGAAAAAATTAACCTTTGTTGTCCGCAGCGATGAAACCAAGAATATTTTCATGTCGCAACATTACAGTTTGATATATTTCGGCCTCACGGAACCATGAGCATTCTTCTCTTGACGAAAATATTTTCACCGCAACATTTTC
>DWMU01000094.1:0-12956 GCA_018246175.1 Papilio zelicaon
TCAGAAACAAGTTCTAGTTCGAAATCAGCCACAAAATGTGAAAGCCAAAAATATAAACGAGACCAAAACCGGTTTTAATGATTTCATGAAAGAATTACCACAACAACAATTTGACAAACTGAAAAATACAAACGAAACAGAAACCAATTACAAGAGTTCCGTAAATGAATTAAAGCCACAACAACAATGTGACAAATTAAAAAGTACAAACGAGACCAAAACTAGTTACAAAAGTTTTGTAGATGAATTAAAAGCAACCATAAATGCCGGTACGATTGAAGATGAAATTTACAAGGAATCTACATTCCAAAAAGACATAACTTCAAGTAAAACATTTTCTATACCTAACCAAAGTAAGTTAAAAATAAATTCAGCTTTAACGACCCAATGTGCCAAACCTATTGTACACCAAAAGATAACTGAAGCACCTAACACATTCGCTAGGCTTAATTATATGCATAAGAACAAGCAAAGTCACGTGAGACCTAAAGCCATCAGCGCCATTAAACAAATGCAAGAAAAAAAGTTGACTACTGAATTAGATAAACAAATTATTGATTATAAACTAGACAAATTCAACTACCTCCAAACCAAAGATTTAACAATATCACGTGTGGGAACAGGAATTCACAACAGACAGGCAAAAGATACTCCATCGTTAGTACAAAAAAGAGAAGTTCCTGCTCCATTAATAAGACAAAAGAGAGTTATGAGTAACTCCCCAAATTTGACGAAAGATCAATCTGGTACATCTAACGTTATAAAACCGGATGAAAAAAAGATTCCTATCCAGATGAAAGCAGATGTCACCGAGGAAACAACTGCAATAACAAACGCTAATAAATATCAAACTTACGTTGGAACAATCGAAACAACAAAGTCGTCTATGCTGAAGGAAAAGGACCAACAAGACATACTATTACTACTGCGACAGCAGAATAAGTTAAATGCTCAAAGTCCTGTAATAAAAACTGAATTGAAATTCAAACATGTTGCTCAAATATCACCACAATGTAAAACTGAAAGTCGAAGTAATAACAACAACGTTATTTCTAATCTTCGTGAATTGGGTGGAACAGGTGTCCGGAGTTTAATTGACTGCGAAAATAAAAATAAATCACATGAAAATTGTGTCCAAAAGTGTGAGACCAAAACTAATACAGTAATATTTCCAAGTGATCAAACTCATCCGTCGGTCATTAAAATGCCAGTGAGTGGAAGTAAAACGATCATCCATTCGTCACAACCAGTGTCGAAGTCGGAAAGTTCTTGTGAAGTCTCTAATACTAAGACGCCTTTTAAAAGAGAGAGACATACTCAGAAGAAAGTACCCTTAGATATCGAAACAAAAACAGACTGGAAATTGGTTATGGAAGATCTTTTAAAACATAAAACACCTAGCCGAGGTCCCAATGCTCTAGATATAGCACTAAACAAAGATTCATTTAAAAAGCATATTGCTAAAAAGGAAATTGATAATGAGAAGGCAGTGAAGATTAAAAGAAACGAAAAGGTCTCTAAAAACTCAACCTCTCCTGGTAATAATGTCGTTAATCAGAAAGTGATTCCGTCAGATTTTATATCGCGGACGGCAGTTAGTGTTCCAGTAACGTTGGTTCCAACAGACTTGCCGAAAAGAATATGTAAGCAGGACGTTATAAAGAAAGCAGATACGTATTATGTACCTAAAACATCGTTACCTGATGTACCAAAGAATACGTATAATGTTCTCAACAATCAAGATCCCTTTATATCTGGTCTACCGAATTCAGATTATGATATCTTAGAAGAACTCATGGATGACGATCTGCGCCAAGAAATCGGCGAACTGATTTCAGATGATGAATCAAATTATGCAAATATAACAGACAAAAAAGAAAGTCAATGCTCTGCTATTGTCACTCCTTTCCAAAAAAGATTCTATGATAATACACAGACGACAGTACGAACTCAAGAAATGCAAATCTGTGCACCAGTTCTCCAGCAAGATAATGCTTTCGCAACAACCAATATAGCAAGAAATGTTATAAATAATAATTTAGCACAGTTTCCACAATCATCTTCGTCGTCTCCTGCCTTTAGCAGTGGTGGTCAAGCTTATTCAAATACAGCAGTTGCTGGAACCATAAAATTGACTCGTACAAATAATATTGTACATAACCTTGAATTTCCCAATATAAAAGTGAATAATACAATTGCGTCAAATATATCACCTGTTGTTGAAAGCCAAAGTTTATTGCATACGCCTTGTTCAAGCAATGATGTTTACCTAAAACGAGAAAATAATGTAGATTCAAGAAATGTTCTCTTAACTACAATACCGCCAAGGGTTTCATTACAAAATGTTGTTGTTATTGACTCAGAAACGATTTACGATCCATATCATACCATGCAAATACAAGGAAAACAAAATATACAGGTTTGCAACACTAATCCCAACATGTATGTAAATGTAAATAATATGCCAAATATTCCTTTTTTACCTACAACAACATTTGATGCCCAACCAGTAATACCAGTTGTTTTCGGCAATACACTAACGCAAACTGGGACGCAAAATAACATACGACATACGTTACCTAATTCCAGTATCCATACTATGGAATATTCTTGTAAACCAAACCTTACTAGTGCCGACCAATCTAATCAATTTATAGAACGTCGAGCAACAACATCGAGCGATAATAAAAACCAAAATACTCTAAAGAGCGTGTGTAGTTCTTCAGATCTAGACTTAGAAAACAATAAAGATTTGATCTTGAATTATGAAAGAGAAAAATTACCTCAAGCACAGGTTGGTGATAAATTATCATATGCAAAAACAGACCACAAGTTGATTCCCAAAGTAAAACCCTTGGGTGACATTGACACTATGATAGTATTCTCCAAGCAAAGTGAAAGACTAAAAGAAAAGCGCATGGCAATAATAAATAGAGAAGTAAGACATTACACAAATCTGCCACCGATACCTTTACATTATATGTCATTAAATAAAGGAGAAGGCAAAAGCGCCAATTCAAATGAAAGTAAAGAAGATATAGTTTTAAACGAAAAAACTCCTGGTGAGGATGTCATATGTATCATTGAAAATTCATGTGACGATTATTCGAGAAGTCTATTATTGAAAAAGTGCGAAAATGATAAAGGTATGTCAAAAGAGAGCAGAAAAGATATAAACAATAGATATTCCGATAGTTTACGGCGTAATAGTTTACCACAAAAACCTACACTTAATCCCGTATATAAAGATAAAGTAATGTTGAGGAAGACATTTGCAATAAAAAATAAAAAAAGGAAAATTAAAATCAAAAATGCACCACTAAAGGATACATCTACTCTAAGTCCTAAAAAAATGTTTAAAACTAATAGTTTGAAAAAATCTTCGAAAGTACGTGAATCCAAATCGGGTGTTATTTTAAGTTATAATCAAGATAATTCAATTGGAGCAACTGGAACTCAGAAATTAGAACAAAATATAGCGATTGAAAATAATTTTGAAATAAACGGAAATGTCCCCAAAAAATCCGATAATGTCCAATCAATTAACGTTTTTTCGATTGAAAATGAACCTTTTGACATAGAAGAACAGTTGATAGGGTCAGTTATATCAAAATCGAAATTAAGTGCACCTGTTAAGGACTTCGACATATCTGAGCCTAAGGATATAAAGGTTGAAATTAATGGCAAAGGCAAAGAAAAAGAAAATGACTTAAATAAATCGCAAAAAGTCATCAACGAAAAACAGGAAGCGAATAATGTGAAATCTGACACCGAAGTTGGTGAAATTAGTTTTGAAAATGATTTTAAGGAACAAAGATCTAACACAAATAATGATTATAGTACAAAAAATTATGATGGCAAAAACGTTCCACGTCGCTTGTACAAAAGGAGAAGTATATTTAAAAAACCCAACAATGAAACCAACGATGAAATTAAAACTCTTAAAAAAGCTACTATAAATGAAGGTTCGAGAATCAAATTGAGTATGAATTTACCACTTGTAAATAATAATGGTTTGCGTGACGATGATAACGTGACAAAAATCTTAACCACAGAAAACGGTTCTTCTATAAAACAAAAACAAACAGTTCATAATGAAGTTATAGATCTAGATAAAGTGTCTGATGCTAGTGTACCTCCAATCGAGTTTACGAATTTGTTACCTGTAAACAAAAACGTTGCAAATTGTAAATTTCGAAGTCATAAAAATTTTACTCATAAAAATGGAGTTCAAAAAATTTACAGTGAAATAAAGGACTTAAACCAGGTAATATTTGAAGAAATTTCGTCCAAAAAATCAACAAAGATAGCTCAAAAAGCATTCCGTGTCGTGTTGCCTGACGGAACAAAGTTTAAAGCCGTAATTACAGGAAAAAAGAATTACGATGTCAATGATTTAAAAATCAATTCAGAAATTAAATTTCTATTATTGGATAATTTCTTTAACAACAAAATGACTTCCTCTAGTAAAGTTTTCCAAAATAAATCAATCGGGCTTTCTACGACAGATAAGACCTTGGAAAATACAAATGAGGTGGAAACAATAGATTTAATAAGCGATGATGAAATAGACTCTGGTTTAACTGTACGAACAAACTCCGGCAATTTCTTAATACGTTCTTTGGATAAAGAAAATTTTGAAAAACATAGAAAGAAATTAGCTAGTAAATGTTCTGTGACATTAACGAGATATTCTGTAGAAGAATTAACTGTATTAAAAAGAAGCATAAGAGATCCAGAATCGTGTGGCACAGAGCAAAGTATTGCAACTTCAAGAGACGAACAATTTCAAAATATTCAGAGAGGCGAATTCGAACAAATCGCTAAAACTCAGCTTCTTTTATCTGATAAAAACGTTTCAGAAACTAGCCATTTGGAAAATGTTTGTAATAATGATAATACACAGATAGATTTAGTTTCTGGAAAAATAAAAATGGAACCTACTACGGGTAGAATTCAAAATGTCCCGAATGCTGTAATAATAAATGACGATAATGACGTAGAACTAACCTTTACGTCAACTGAAGAACAAAAAGATCCAAATGGACCTCTTAAAAGAACACAACGGAACACAAACAATTTTAATTGTTTCTTAAAACTTGTCAGGTGTGATAATCTAGTGAAAAAATACAACGTATTAAAGCAGAAATGTTATGTAGAACTTGTGCGTTGCGACAATGTTTCTTTTAAAGAGACAAGTCAAATACCTCACCTCTTGGAAGAAGAAACATTACCAGTAGAAGCAACATTTTCTTACAATGAAAGTTATAGCGATAAGAAGGATTTAAATCAAGACGACGCCGCGGATTCCAAAATGAATGATCATGCAATGCATCCCTTAGTTGAAGAGGAGCAGGATAAATATCAATCGGAACTCGAACGAAGCACATCTTGTTCAATATTAATTGATTTTTTAACATGCAGAGAAATAATGGATGATATTATGATGGATGAAAACGTTAATAATGACAGTACTGAACAAGAATGGTTTGTTAAATTACCTGTATATTTTGAAGTTAATTGTTATGCAGAATGGTCAATGACAAAACGTGATTTATATCTGCAATCTGCTAATTCAATGGAAGGTATTCACCAAAATCCTAATATGTTCGATAATAACAGTCCTAACTATGTTGAAGTCTTGGATTTAAAAGGTGATACTGAAACAGCAAATGCCATTTCTGCCCTTGAAATACTTCCGACGTTTCAAGTTCAAAGTTTGCGTAAATTGGCATTACAGTTTTTCCAAAGTAATTCATTTTTAGATTCGTTATATCCTAAATCACATGTCACTGCAAAAATAACAAAAAATGGTAACCCTCTACTAAAAAGAAAGTCAAATAATGAATACAAAACATCCAGTAACAAAATATCTAAACTCGAACACCAAACACCATTGTGCCAAAAAAGTGCTATTACTGTAGAAGTTAAAAACAAAATTTGTGCAGTTACGGATGATAATATTATTATAAAGAATTTAAAACCAGAAAATGGCAATGATTTTGATGAAACGGTATTAGCGAATATAATTGTAAAGCAAAATAACATTTACACAAACACAGGTAACGAATTGTCCAGTTCCAAAAACGAAAATATTGCTGAAAAATTATCAGACCCAAACGGCAATATATCAACGTTTTGCGAAGTTAAAGACACAGGACTAAATATTGAAGAGCAAAAAGATATTGAATCCAATCAAGATTATGAAAATATGGCTGGTCATTCAAACAATGCAAACAAAATAATGAAAACCGAACGTAAAAAAATTGATGTTTGTGACGATGATGATACTGTTATGAAATTAGAAACGACCGCAACGACTAATGCTAATTCAAAAATATGCAAAGAAAATTCGAATTCGTCAGATACAACTCATAATAGGTACGTTAAATCAGGAGATCTTTGTGATACTTTCCAAATAATAGAAGAAAAAGATGTCCCTGTCTCGCATAATAATTTAGTAAATCTTAATCAGTCTCAAAATAAATTTAAATTTATTAATACGGATCATAGTTATTCAACGATTAGCAAGGATGTCAATAATGACTTAAATCATTTAAGTAGAACCGAGTCCTGCCTTAAAGTTGATAATTCCATTACTGATGATAATTCGGATTTCACAAACCAAGAATCCAATGTAATGATCACCGAGGAAGAAATTTCTTCAAATTCAGAAGAACGAAATATAGTAACTGAAACCAGCACAGAAGGTGCAGTTCTAGGAAATATTGAAAATAATAATGTACTAATCGACCAAGTACCTGAAGAGACGTACGAAGTTCTCAGAAATGTAACACTTGTTTACCAAGATAATGCGGAAATTGTGTTAAAAGGTATAGAGTATGAAGATCCTATTGCTGGCACATGTTACATGTTTCCTTTGGAAAGTAGTACAATATTTTCCGATGTAGTTAATGAAGGCGATTATTTTTGTAATGATAAACAAGGTGATGTCACAAATAACGACGATAATAAGATCCAAATAAAATCTAGTAACGTTGTTGATGTACTAAGCGATGAAAGTTTGTCAATTATACCACCTATAAAAACATATTCAAGATACAAGCAAGAAAACAAAAAGTATTGCTTTGATAAATTAAGTAAAAGAGGTATAAAACGTAAAAATACTCGAGATTGTGAAATGTGTGAAAAACGATACAGAAAAAGAAAAAACATCGATTATTTAAAAGCTAGCGTTAACACGCAAAGTAATACAGCGTATGGTAAAGAGTATAAACGGCTATTACATTATTTCAGTTCTATAAAATTTTCCTATACAAGGTCATTTGATAAAGAACACATTGACGTTCTGGATTTACTCAGCGGTTGGCCCATAACAAAAACATACGACGTGCCATTATCTGTCACTGAGTCGTCTGATATATTTAAAGACAATTTTGAACAAACATGTTTTCCGGATCCTTTAAAACAAACACTGGAACAAGAACTATCCTCTGGTTATATTGAATATCCCATAACTTCGGATGATTCTAGTGAAACTAATTTCAGTATGGGTTTTGGTGAGGAGTCCGGCAGAGTCATACAAAATTTAGAAAAGAAGGATAATACTTTAAAATTTTCGGCTGCGACTCTGTCGGACGTAAAGCAATCTCAGCCGTTTTTAATGTCCAAAAAATATGTGGACTACGAAAATTCAAATGAGGTATCTAATTCATCTATGGAGGTCCAAAACATTAAATTAAAACCTTGCACTGATTATATACAATTAAAGGACAAGGTACGTTCGTATTTTAAGAAAACAGCAATAGAGTTGAAGTATAACTGGATGAGAGATAATTTAAAGGATAAGGATTTGATGAGTTTCAATGGAGATAATAATATTACAAATTGCCTACTAGACTTTTATTTGTATGATTTTATTGAACCTTCTCCAATCGAAAGTATTGTACAAGTTGTTCAAATTGGTCAGCTACCAGTAAGTGCTGCTGCGCAAAACCCAGTTAGTTGTGATCCGCGCGTAACGCAAGTTGCAAACGCCAGTCCCCCACAATGTTCGGAAGAAAATAGTTCACAAGACGATTCCCAGTCACCAGTCAAAACAGAGTATACAGAACTCACAACTGCAGACCTCACTTTACCGTTAGTGGCAGACTATAATCGTCATGATTGTCATAAAATAACAGAACCTCAGGAACCAGCACATTTACATAATAATCAAGAAATTTTGCAGTCTGAATTTGGTTACTGTGGTAAAATGGATCCTAAAGAAGATTATAATCATGACGAAGTTAAGGATTTGAGTCTTAGGAATAAAGAATTGCAAATGTTGGGAAAAGAAGATACAAATAACTCAGTTTATCATTACGATCCAAATGTTGATAATGAATGTCCAGAGTTAGATACTCAGACGACTTTTTTTGAATCAACTAACAAAGAAAATAATGTACCGGAAAGAACGGATCAGATAGCTCATGCAATGAGTGCCGCTGGTATTACGTCAACGGTTGAGAACGATTCAAAAGCACACGAATTGGTTAATATTCTGTCTGAAAAATTACAAAACAACGTTGATCCGACTCAAAATCACGTAAACAGTTGCTCAAATGCCGCATCCATTAACGCAGTAGCGTTGCAGCAAGCTTTAGCACAAATTCTTCCTCCCCCTCTAAACCAAACTACTAGCGCAGAAACTGATTCACAGACGCCGTCAATAACACCACAAGTATTGCATATCGTTCAAGGAAAAAATACTGAAGGTAATCAAATAACACTAGTCGATAACCCTCAGCAGTCTGTTATAAATACACCGAATGCTGCACCTGTACTGCATATTGTACAAAACAAGAGTTCAAACACAAATGCAAGTTGTAACGGGACCCCTGTACAACAAACTAATTCATTCGGAGCCCTGTCTCTGGTGGAAACTGGATTACAGCAAAATGGCAATCAACTCCTACACATAGTCAACACTGGAAATCAAAAAGACAACAATACAAATCAACTTCTTAAAAGGGTAAATCTTCTTACTAATCTTGCTAGTGTTCAAGGTTCAAATGAACAAAAAATTTTACAATTCGTGTGTAAATCTACCGATGGAAAAGCAATTCAGCTAAATGCCCCACATCAAGGTAGCATGGTTTTGAGATTACAGCCCATTGAAAACCAAAGTATACACGATGGCCCGTCAAATACTGAACAACATAGCCCAGCGCCTGCTGCAACAAATAATACACCTGTTCAAGAAAACATCAATACACAACAAGAAATTAAATCTCGATCGGTTTATGAGGAAAACTATGCTAAATTTATCCAAAATACTTCGAGTAAATCAAATCCAGAAAAAGCCACAAGCCTTCCGAAATTTAATCAGGCGTTTGGAAAACCTGTATTTCAAGAGGAAAATCAAAAGGAAAACGAAATTAATAGTAACGACGCTCACTTACCGGCCGTGAATTCAGTTGATGATACTCCTGAAACTTCTGATAACGGAATGAATCTTGATCACATTGGGCAAATCAGTAGCCCGCCATTGTTGTTGCGAAAATCACCTCAAACTTCGCAAGCCCAACCTAATTTAGTTCAACAAATTAAACAGTCAATTTCTCCTATGAATATTCAAACTATGCACGGTGGAGTTATTTATACACGACAAATACCTGTCAATATTGGCGGAGGACAGACACTAAATTTGATAACAGTACCCAGTACAGAACTTATAGATGATTCTAACCACAAACAACCTGATGTCAAGTATGTTAATCAAGGTGATATTGTTGAACCATCTATAATTAAAATTGTGCCACAAACTACGCCTAACTCTGACTTGTCACCTGATGAAACAAATCATAACGCTGGAACTTTAAACGAAGGTGCGCAAAATACTCAAACTCAACCTGTTTTAACACAGATGCGAATAAAGTTGCCGATGTTGAGTAAAGCACCACAAATGGTATCTGGTACGAGAGTAGTTAGACCATCATTTTTTCAAATCCAAAGAAACGTCATCGGAGGCGCCAACCAACCTGTTTATCAGCAGTTGGTGCTGACTGCTGCACCGCCTCTGGGCCAACAGACTATCAGATTACCACAATCGCAAATGACGAGACAAATTAAAGTACCTAACGAAAGTTCCTCGGAATCACAATTGAGTTCATCGACTCTCGAACAATTAAGAGAATTTGACATGGTACTGGAACAAGTCAAAGAAAGGAGCACGGTACAACCGAATTCTACTGCAAATAACTCCATTTCAAAACCTCACACTACCACGTCTAATGACGCAAACGACGTCGTCTCAGCCGGACCGACAGCAACAGAGCCAAGTCAAGTACACTTTTCTGCTGGAGCAAATCAACAGTTTAATGTCGCATATGGTAATAGAAAATCTACCGTTACGACACCAACTACATCAACATTTGTCCGATCCCCAGATTCATCAGTAACTGAATCTCCCACTTCTTCGAATAATGTTCAAGTTTCACAAACAGTAACATCGGCTACAACCTCCAACAGTACATCTGTGCAACAAAGCAACCCAAAGCCAGTTAAAATTAGTTCTAGATCAAGACCAAGACCGAAAGCTTCGTCAAATCCTCCAAACACATTAAAATTAAATAATGTGCCGCCTAAGCCCTCAACACAGAAGCCACTAGAAGATGAGCAGACAATGCAAAGAATACTGTATATATTAGCCGAATACAGAGAGCAAGTTGAGAATTGTCCTGATAAGAATAAACCAGCGCCCCGTAGACGTACAAATCTACCATCCAATCCGGGATCCTCGAAGCGAAAGAAGAGTTCCAGTGGCTCAAGGCGATCGGGTGCTCGAGACTCGAGTCCCATAAATGGCGATGACGCCAATCGCACTATGGGCTCAGAAGACAGCAGCTGCGGAACATCACAGGGCGATTGTAATGAGAACTGTTTAGAAACGCCTTCGCCGCAAGACAGTCCACGTAAACTGCCAAGAAAGTTGTCGTTTGAAAACGAAACACCGCCCCCTCAACCGCGACCGCAGTTGCAGCGTAATGTGATAGTTGCAGACGGCCAGACTATCACTGTCGCCCGGGGACCGACGGGAAAACCCGCTACGGCCTTGCTAATGCCGGCGAACTATATCCTGCCTGTCTCGATGCTAAAGGGCGGTCAGCAAATCGCTATAGTCACAAATCGCGGTCCAAAACTTTTAACCGTGAGCGGCGGTGAAGGTGGAACGACCGGTGCGTTGCTGCTGCAACGGCTGATCGGTCCCGCCGGGCTGAAGCCCATGCTGGCCCGGCCCGGTGTGCGCCACGTGCGACTGCCCACCGCAGCGCTGCACAATCTCCACGCGTTCAACTTCGCAACGGCCACGACGGTGCAACCACCCGACAGCACGATGTCGCCCGCTCCAGCATCGACGCCCCCAGACCTGGTAGAAACTAGAGCGGCGGCTTCGCCGTGGACCGACAAACAGACCCAAGACGTTAAGCCGGAGCGGAGTCCGAGTCCGGACGGGTCCCAACCTTGGAACGTTCCGACACCGGCCAATACGCATGAATACACCTACGAAGAGACCGTGCGCACAGACAACTTGGACAGGACCGTTCTTGTAAGTACAGCAATTTCTTACATTAGAGAACTTCTGTATCATGATATAATATAAAGTTATTATCAAACCTATTACATATATTTAATTATAATATTTATTTATTCCACGCCGTAATATTTCCTTAGTAAATAACCGATCGTAATTCAGAAGTGACGGAATATTTTGCAACTTCAGGACCCGATCCCAGATCGATACAGTCCCGATATGGAGGCGCAAAGGATCTTTGATAAGATGTTCGAAGTAGACATGAAAAGGTCTTACGTTGTCGATACTCAGGACGATTCGCCGCGTTGCGGTTATGATATAGACACGTCCGATTGCGACGATAAGTGCTACCATCAGGTGACCACATCGTAGTACCGTCGCAGACCCCTATAGATCCGCCTCTTTACGTAGAACATGCACGCCTCTCTTTGTTTTCTATGCTTTCCTCTTCGTTCCGTGTTGGTTTTGCCGTTATCCATATTATGACTTACATGCGACATTTTGATTATCGCTGCATACAGCTGAATAATGAAAAACATAACTTCTAATTCTTCTGCATACTTTCATGTTATCAAATAGCTATAATATGCTTTCTCGCTTATAAGTTATTTAAAAATAATACTTGATAAATAAAAAACAATAATAAAACAAAAACGTATTATGTTATATCTGAGAAATTGAATTGTAAATTAATCATAAAAAGAAAGTCGCTGCAACCAAAAGAATGTAACCCTGGCATCCTTCACAGGTAACGAAGATGAAAAAGTTAAAAGTTATTTTTCATAGTAAATGTTGTCTCCACTTCGAATAGCCGTATCATTTTATATTACTGAATTCGTATTTTCGACAAGAACTCTATACTGCTTCCTTTCTATTAATAAAATTTTAAAATAGCGAAATTAAATCATGTTTTATTTAATTTTGCATGTTACGAAACGGTTCTTTTATATCTACCCTCATTGTCAAGTTATCCTGCATTAAATTTGTGCATGTAGTTGCATCAATGGTCATCCTACTTCTAAATCTTTATTACTATAGTTGTTTAAAAATATATTATTTTCCTCTATAACTTTGTTAGGAATTATTAATACGTGATATTCAACTAGCCTTATTCGTTGTCGTAGTGTAAAAAAATTGTTAAAATTCAACGACAAAAAAAAAACCTTTCCAGCTTACTGCTTTAACTATTTACTAAAAAAACATAATGGCTTTTCCTGTGAAGACATAATGAAAACATCAGTTGTTATATTTTATTTAGTATCGTGGTATTTATATGAATTGATTTTGAATAATGTGTATAGGTTGTGCAGAAAAGAGACATTTCCTCACACCGACAACACAGATTGACTCACGTGACCGCCGCAGCCCTGAGGCACAAGTATGCCATATTGGAACACGAACTAAGGCTGCAGGTTAGTAA